>CAOJBK013255419.1:0-10600 GCA_948294925.1 Codiaeum variegatum
GTACTACACTACTCGTCAAAGTGAATAATTTGTCGAGAATAAAGCCTCACATGGCATGTCCAACATGGCATAAGTAAGAAGACCAACATGACATTTGCAAAATTTGGCATCCCCAACTTGGTCTACTTAGTGCACTATAAGCCTAGAGGCTGACATGGCATATGCCCAGAATCTGACATGGCATGGCCACAAGTGTGGAAGATGGCATAGCATTGTCACAAACCCAAAAACTAAAAAGGCATTGTCACAAGACCAAAATCTAACATGGCACCTGTGGGTTCACTATCATCAGAATCACCTACTTCTCGAAGCTAATTCAGATGAGGGGCAGCTATGAACTCTTAATTTTGCACCTCCAGAATCATTGGTCACTTCATTTCTCTCAACTAAACTTAAAGGTTTGGGAACAGAATGTGGTCAAGGAGGTTGCCCCATAGACAAAAATTTCAAATTGCAAAACTTTCTTTCGGACATATTCTCAAGGAAAATCACTTATTTTAGAACCATTAAATCCAACCTGTCAATATGATCCCATAGGCCAAAACTAGACTTAAAGTGAACCCAAAAAGTAGGAAAATTGAAAATTTTGAACTGAGTCTAACAGAACCAAACCATGCTTGGCTTGCGTGCGTGCTAGAGCCCCTGCATACATAGTAGTGGTATTCCCATGCACACCGAACCTCCTACGTGTGAACAAACCTTTCTTGCACACCAAGATGAATTTTATCAATAAATAGGATCCTCAGGTCATTATTTTCAACAACTTTTAAGCTATGAATCCCTGCTAAAATTTTCACTCAAATATTTTCTTACATTGAACCTTTGCCAAATTTATTACTCAAAATTAAACCCACACACTAAAGAGACTCATTCTAGTTTTGTAAAGTTGACCGATCCACCTATTCCCAAACAATAAAGAGCAAAGGTAAACTCTTAACTGTTGTGTTTTCTATTTCACTTTACTTTAAATTCTAAAATCACACTTAGGAAAATTCATAATCAAACTCAATTTTTCTTAATTAAATCTGAAATAATGGAGGACCTATTCGGCTTTTTTTTATAACATCAATTAGCTTCTCAAAACATACCAAACCACATTTATCAAACTTTGCCCACCCTTTACGAGAAGAGAGAACGATGTAGGGTTTGATTCTCATTCCACAGGATACGCCGGCAAGCCTGTTCGAGAGGCTTCAACTCTAAATTTAAATTTCATTTTACTATTTCCTTTTTTTTCTTTTTCTGTTATTTTCTATTTTTTATTTTTGCTTTACTTTAATTTTATATTTACTTTACTTTTTGTTCATATTATTTTATTATTATATAATAGAACGGTAATCGATGTGATTTCTTCTTGGCATGTAGTTGCAAATAGAGGAATCCATCTGACCTATTCCCTAACATGTTTATTGTTAGTGAAATAGATCCACCTATTTATTATTTTGTTATTATTATTCTGCCATTGTTATTACTACTCCATATTATGATCAATTTAAGGGGAAGGTGTGCCCTTCCCTTATAGCTAGAGGAGGGATCCCCTTTATTTGAATTTATTTTTTTAATTATTTTGCTATTATTTTCCTTTTTATCTATATATTTAAGGATGTGTGCTCTCCTAATATAGCTTTAGCTAAAGGAGAGACCCCTATTTCATTTATCACTTCCTTTTTGTACTTTCTTTTATTTTGTTATTTTTATTCTATCATTATATTCGTTCACACATCATTATTAAATTATTATACCTATTTATGCAACATTCAATATATGTTTATGCACACATAAAACCTATTTTAACCAAATCCATCTGATTTAAAGTCAAAAGTGTAGAAAAATTAACTTTCTCTTCTAATACTAAATTTTTATTAATCACAAGTCCCCGAATCCATCTTTTAGTTCAAGGCTTGTGTGTTTTCCAGGGGCAAAGCAACCTTTTTTGGAGTTAATAATCAAGCTCGTTTTTTAATCTTCATAAAAATGAAATATTTTTCTAAAGTATTAAGTGGCAATTCACAAAACACACTTTGCACCTAACAAGCCCATATAGGGTTCTTCCTACATGAGACTCGAAATCGACGCCACACACAATCCTTCCCTCTATAGTTGGTTTCCTCAAGCCTAAAATTTGAGGTATGTGTCACGCTCTAGAGCGGGGCCTCACAGGATGATGAAGAGAAAAAAATGGATAAGAAATTCTTAACATAAAGCATCAAGACCTTGATATGGTCATCCACTAAAATTCTAGGCATTGATCTAGAAGTAATCACTCACAAGCTTAATGTTGACCCCTCATTTAAGCCTATAAAGTGAAAAAATGATGTTTTAGGGCAGAAAGGCAAGTAGTTATTAATGAAGAGGTAGAAAAGCTAATCAAGGGAAGCTTCATCAGGGAAGTGTAATACCCTGATTCATTTGTGAATGTGGTGCTTATAAAGAAAGAAAATGGAGGCTACCAAATGCATGTAGACCTTACAGACCTCAATAATGCTTGCCAAAATGACTCTTGCCCCTTACCCATTATAGACTAATTAGTGGATTCTACAAGTTTGTATAAATACCTCTCTTTACTTGACATAAAATAGGGTTACCTCTAGATTCAAATGGATTAGGAAGATGTGAAGAAAATGACCTTTATTACAAAGAAGGGTACCTATTCTATGTGTCCATGCCCTTCGATTTGATTAATGCTAAAGCTACCTATCAAAGATTAGTGAACGAGGTATCTAAGGAATAGTTGGGTAGATACCTTAAGGCCTTTGTTGATGATATGATTGTGAAGAGTAAGAACTTTGAACAATATATAGAAGACCTTTAAGAGGTATTACAAGTGATAAATCTCTATGATATTAAGCTAAATATGGAGAAATGTGCATTCTTCATTCAAAGGGGAAAGTTTTTAGAGTTCAAGGTGAGTGAGAAAGGAATTGAGCCCAACCTAAACAAAGTTCAAGCTATCCTAAACATGAGCCTACCAAGGAATGTGAAAGAGGTACAGAAACTAATGGGCAGACTAGTAGCCTTGAATAGATTCATGTCAAATTCTATAGAGAAATACCTTTCTTACTTCAGGAAGTTGAGGAACAATGCCACATTTAAGTGGACACATCAAAAGTTCCTAAAGGAGCTTGAGGCCTTCTTTACTCTGAAAAAAATATTTAGTAAACCCTTATTAGGGAAGAAATCTTGATCTACCTCTTTGGTTCACCCCATACTATCAGTTCAGTGTTGATCAGAGAAGAAGGAGGATGGGTATAAAGATAAATTTACAATTCCAACAATGTGTTGTAGGGAGCAAAGGTGAATTATAGCCCACTCAAGAAACTCATCTACTCACTACTCTTATCATTTAGAAAGTACAATGAGTATTTTCAAGTGCACCAAAGAGTAATGGTCACAAATTAGCTCTACAAAAGGTTCTCCACAAGCTAAAGCTATTGGGCTAAGTGTTATGTTAGTCAGTAGAATTTGAAGGATATGATCTGTAATACCATCCTAGGTTTATAAATAAAGTATAAACCTAAGAAAACTCCATTTATAAGTGTTTGTTTCCCTAAGAACAATCAACTAAAGGGGAGGAGAAACAAGAAGAACAATCCAAAAGAAATTCTATTATGGGAAAGATAATGAGGGAGTTTTATATGAATGGTGCGAGTGGTGAAAGGATGAGAAATATTGGCATAGTGCTCATGAGCAAAGTCGAAGAGCTCTAAGAGTATACGTTGGAGTTAGGATTCCCCACTATATATAGCACCACTAAGTACGAATTACTAGTTTAAGGGCTTACATTAGTTGCACATTTACATGTAAAGGTCTTTCATACGTGCATTGATTCTCAATTAGTGTTGGGGCATGTAGAAGGAATTTTGAAGTTAGGCACCTAAATATGGTCAACTACTAGAAGAAAGACACAAATTAGCTGAAGTAAATATAAGAGAAGGGGATTGAAGTTGAGTTTAAAAAAGTTCCCAGATATGCCAACTACAGGGAAGATAATCTGAGCAAGCATGCCATAACTCACCCAATAGGCTCTGAAAGAAGTCTCTATAGGTATCTTAACCCAACCCAGTATGGAGGAACCAGAAGAGGTGATGGAAGTGGATGTTAAGCCTAATGGTATGGATCCAATCAGGGGATATCATGAAGAGAAACAATAGTTTAAAGATTCAAAGCTAACATTGAAGATCAAATGTCGAAGTGCTCATTTTATCATCCATCAAGAAGAACTCTATAAGCAAGCTTTATCCCAGCCATGGTTGAGATGTTTGGGCCCTAAGGGAAGAAGATATGTCCTTAT
This sequence comes from Codiaeum variegatum, assembly GCA_948294925.1. Lineage (NCBI taxonomy): Eukaryota > Viridiplantae > Streptophyta > Magnoliopsida > Malpighiales > Euphorbiaceae > Codiaeum > Codiaeum variegatum. The sequence continues at coordinate 4,292 of CAOJBK013255419.1, forward strand.
GGAAATACATAAAGGGGCCTATGGCCTATATATCAAAGGAAAAGCATTAGTAGGGAAGGCAATTTGTCAAGGATATTTTTGGCCAACCATAAAAGAATATGCCATGAAGTTGGTGAGAAAATGTCAAGCTTATCTGAAGTTTTCCAATCTAAAGAGGGTGTCAGTAGTAGATAAAGTTCCCATTTCTAGTTCATGGCCTTTTTCCAAATGAGGCATGGACATAGTGGGCCCTTTTTTAACAACACTGGGCAGAAGAAGCTTTTTTGGATAGCAGTGGAGTATTTCATGAAGTGGGTTGAAGCTGAGGCCCTGGCCACTAGAATAGCTATCAATGTAATTAAGTTTTTATGGAAAATATATTATTTTCATGCTTGGAGTTCCCTACCAGCTTGTCAGTGACTAAGGAAAGCAATTTGATAATGCCAATCTGTCATGCCATATTTTGAGAGCGTGACGGTCCTAGGGCATGGGTAGCCATAAAGGCAAAGAAAACATGTAGAACCCAATACTAAATTATAAAAACTAACTTAACAAATCAAAATATTATATAATTAATAAACTCTATTCTAGGACCGCTAGTTACAAAATTATTTCTCTTCTTATCGTCCTAAACTCGTAATATGTCATGTTTATTTGTCTCATTTTATCATTATAGCATTTATGTTATAGAATATTTAATTAAATATATTTCTTTATTTATATTGATTCTAGATTCCTAAATTACCTTTATTATATTTTTCCTATTTGGGATAATTTCCTTTTTATCTTTCACTTGTCCTCTATATAAAGAGCTCTTATTCCTCTATTGAATGACGCAAGAAGAACATAATTCTCCCCTCTATTCTTTCTCTCTTTTCTTATTGCTCTCTGCTATGAATGTTCTTGCTTTATTTTTTAACAAGTTATCAGCATGATTTGTTCTATACTATTATTTGTATTTGGAATAGGTTGTGGTTTACTACAACCCAACTGAGGCGGATTTTTTTTTAGAGAAATAAAATTCAATACTCAAAATATTATTTAATTAGTACTCATTTGTTCCTTTTTCAAATATATTCTTTGAAAATTCAATCAAATATATTTTTTGATTTTTTTTCCATTAAAAGCACCTCATGGATTTATTTTTTCAAAGATTGTTCACATGGACTTATTCATGTACTTTTTCTTTTATCTGAAATCACTAGTGGTGGAAGTTAGTAAATTTCAATTATTTTAGTTTTGTAAGAATATCTATTGTCATATACTTGTTAATCAATCGCGTGTGCTATTATCATATTGATTTTTCTTATATACTATAAATATTATAGTTTATGAAAATATTATTTGTTATTAGTTAATGTTAATTTACTGAATTCTAGTTCCAAAAAAATAGCATTTTATATAGTTTCTAAAAAATTAGTATTTCATATAGTTTTTGAAGAACTAATATTTCATATGGTTCTTGAAGAACTTATATTTAAAATTCTAATTCGTAAAGAATTAGCACTATATTTTATTCTAGTTCCAGAAGAATTGGATTATTTACAGTCATTCAATCACTTATAATTTCAATCTTAGTTCTTAAAGAACTAGAACTAAATATAGTTAATGAAGAGCTTATATTTTCATTAAAGTAGGTAAATTAACTTACTGTTTCTAATGAACTAATATTATTTGCAAATTATAAAGAACAATTCCTGAATAACTTATATTATCTACAGTCCTTAAATAACTAATATTATTTATATCTCTTGAAAACATAAATTGTTATAAGATCAATATAGTTCCTGAAGAACTAAATTTTTATATAGTTCTTGAAGAACTAATACTCGCTATAATTTCTGAAATGGTTCCCAACGATCTAATTTTTAGAAAAACTATCATTTGAATTGGTATATTCTACCACTTCTTAAAGAATTAATATTAAATAAAGTTCTTAAGAACTTAGCTTGTATTTTGAATTCTAGTTCCTGAAGCACTAGATTATTTATAATTCATGAAAACTCGTAATCTATATTCTAGGTCTTGAATAATATATAATTCCTGGAAAACTAATGTAAATATAGTTTTTGAAATTATTACTCTAATTTTTAGTTTATGAAGAACTAGTATTATTTGTGCCTGAAGATCTTGTAAGTAAACTAATACAGTTCCTAAATAATCTGTATTTTAAGTTTTAGTTCCTGAAGAACTAATGTTAAGTATAAGTTTTGATTTTTTTTTTAAATTCTAGCTCCTATAGAGTTAGTTCATAAAAGTTTATATTCTAAAATCTTATTGAATTAGTATCGTTCTTGAAGAACTGTACTCCAAAATTTAGTTGCCAAAGAATTAGTATTATCTTTAGTTCCTAGAGAACTTACATAGAGTTAAATAAATTAAAATAATTTTTAAAGAACTTATATTTTAGTCCTTGAAAGACTATTATTATATATAGTTTTTGAAAAACTATGTATTTTAATTTCTTATTCCTGAAGAGCTAGTGTTGCATAGTTAATAAAAACTTTAGATTTCAAATTCTAGTCCCTAAAGGACTAGTATTATCTATGGGTTTTGAAAAAAAAATTAAATAGCTAATTAATTTATGAATTTCAAAAGAATTTTAATCTTAAGTTATTGAAGAACTGATTAAATAAATTATTGAGGCTTAAATTCAAAAGAATTGATTTTAAGTTCTAAAGAACTTTGTTTTTGGAAATTTAGTACCACATTTTCAATGTTCCTGAAGAACCAAATAATTGTCTATACAATTTTTCAAAATGGATCATAGTTTTATATAGACAATATCAAATTTGATTAAAATTGAATTTCTAACCTTAATAAGAAAGAAATATATATCATAGATATAATAAATATTATAAACACAATTAAAGATGGAGAATCACGAACCTTATTAAATTTGTTCATCTTTATTTCTTGAAGTGAATGTGAGGTAATATGGCATCCAAAAGGATAGATTTTGACATGTTAAAAGAGCTTAGAGAATTAGTGGCAGTGAGAATAGCAACTTATAAAAATAAGATTGCTAAGTATTTCAGTAAAAAGGTCCATACCAGAGCTTTCAAAAAATGAGACTTAGTGATGCAAATCTTCAAAGCAACATGTAACAAAGAGGTCATAGGCAAACATTCATCAACTTAGGAAGATCTATTTGTGGTAGACCAAGTCATTGAGCTAGCAACCTATAAGCTCAACACTATGAAAGATGCAGAAGTACCTAATATATGGACTATACAATATCTAAAAATGTATTATTAATAAGAAATCAATAAAATCACTTCCTCATTCTCTTCATTATTATGATTTATTTATTTTAGCACAAAGTAATGAAGCAAGCGCAGCTTGATTGGCAAAAGTCCTTCCAAGGGAGGCATCTAAAACCAAGCTTAACTGCAAAAAGATTTTCTAAGGGAAGCACCGAGTCCATAGTAAAAGGAACCAAGCCTAACTTTATTAGAAAAAGACCCTCAAAGGGAAGCACCAAGTTCTTTAGCAAAAAGCTCCAAGCCTACTTAGGAGCCAAGCCCAACTTGATAGGCAAAAGACCCTCTGCAGAGGGTATAATAAAAAGCTAATGGATAGCTAAATCTATTCCTAATAAAGTATGAAGCTAGCAATATTAGCAAAGTGTGAAGCTATCTAAAAGTCAAAAGTGAAGTGGAAAGGTAGTAGATTCCAATCTAACATCACCCACGGCAGAACTAAAGAAGGCAAAGAGAAACTAACCTAATAACCTCAAACATGTTCATAGATTATTCTAAGGAAAAATTTTAAAGTTAAAAACAAAAGTCGTACACAAAAGAAAATTTAAAAAGCCAATGCATTAAAAGAATAACAAAGGGCATAAAATGAAAAGAATAATGTATCATTTCATTAAAGAATTCATTTAAGTATATAGTGTACAATGTATTAAATACAAACAATGAATGTACAATTTATAATAAAAGTACAATGGACAAAATATGAAAAGAGGCAAAAGATATCTTAAGTGGGCCTTGAAGCTAAAGAAGTCACAACTTTATGATTATGTGTCCGACCCTAAGTCTCAACCCTACTTCAACAAAAGGCGTTGCCTATGGTCTCCCCATCGAGGTCACTTTCTGAGTCATCACCTTTGGAAGAGGTAGCAGAGACATGAGCTTTTGATGAATGAAACTGCTCGACGAAGATAAGATATGTAGATGGCATGACATTTAAGTACTTTTCCAACTTAACATCAAGGATTACATTTAGAATATAGGGAACCTTGAATAAGCCTTTGGCTTTAAGGAAAGTCCTTATAGACATTTTTATAATATTTTATGTCTTAGAGAGACAACCTTTAGTTCATTAGCTGCCACCCACTCCCTTAGCCATGTAGACTCCTAGAAGCATGTTACTACATCTAGAAGCACATAGGATGTCTTCTAGTTAGGAAATCCATCATTGATAGGACAAAAGACATAATTTCCTTGGACTGCTTCACCTCTTTAGCATGTTCCGCTATACTCTCATCAGCCTTCAAAGTAGTAACTTCTAGACCCACCTTTTCTTACCTCAAGAGCTCATTGGCTTTAAATAGCTCATTCAGCTTCACCTCTAGCAAAGATACGACCTATTACTTGCTCTTCAAGAGTTAATCTCTTTCAGCGAGCTTCTTGATCTTCTCCTTAAATTGGCCTCTAAGGGTAGCCAAGTCCATCTCCCTCAAGGTACTGGCCCCCAGTTAACTCTTATACTCCCACTTCCAATGGTCCAATAAGGCTTAAAGATTTTGCACATAAGGTATGGCCTCCTAAAAATAAAGAGGTTTGTCAAAATCTGAAGATAGAAAAGTAAGAAAAAGAAGGGAAGACTTCAAACATGCCACAAAAGCAAAGGTCATGGCTCTAGCGGCAAACCCCCTGGCTTAGTCTAAGACAACTTTCCCAATGACACCTTTGCCTAGGGAAAGGCAGTGAAAGAGGGCTAGAGAAGGATTGCCTTACCCCAGCAGAAAAGGCTCCCTCTGTACTTGCTTCTTGTGTTGAGAAAATACTTTTAACCTTGTCAAAGGAGGAGATTGCAAAGTTGAAGCTGGTCTCTTCCCCTGAATATTAGCCTCAGCTAATTCTACGACCTTCCCCACTCTGCCTCCTTACTTCCTCAACATCGCCTTTATCATTACCTCCTAGTAGGCAATTGAGAGCTTCGTTACTATTATAATAGGTTAGTAAAACTCTCACAAAAGCCATTGGGGGAACTTGGATGACCTCTATGTATCATGTGCTTCCCTCCTCCTAGAGCCTATCATTTACATGGAGGTCACTAGAGAGGTTGGGTAGGAAAGAGGTATGATTTCTTGTAGAATGTTCGTTCGGCTTCGCGCGAGCCTCTAGAAGGACGGGGGTGCCAATTTCTATTATTTTTGGATCCTCCTTCCTTTCTGGCTCCACATTCCCCTCAATAGGGATTCTGTCTTCCATATACTCAATTAGGTGGTTATCAGTTTTGCCAACCCCATAACAATACAAATGGATAAAAATATTGAATTAGAACTTGAAAGAAAAAGTAAGGTAGAAGGGTTAGTGATAGAAAAAAAGGCCTCTCCATTCCTTTTCTACCTTTTTGTATGCCTTCTACGAAGCCCCAAATTTTAACCAAAGCACTTCACCTGAGCTCCTATCTTCTCCTTTGTTCTTGTATTACAACCTAAAAGGAAATGACTCAGATAGAAAATTCCTTCGCCCACCACTCCTCAAATTTCCTTGAAAACTTAGAAATAGAAGAATAGGGAAGAAGAGGAGGAATATGAAAGGGAAGAAGGAGAAGAAGCTAAAGAAAAAGAAGAAGAATAATAGGGAAAACTAAAATGCTTACTATAAGCAGGCTCAGTCCTACTCATTGAGTGCTTTACGCTAGTGGAACTAGGGGAACTGATGAAGATGGAGAAGGATTCACCATTATCCCTTTGATTAGACCCCTGAGCTTTCATTGAGTAGCCTCTAAATCTAGCTCTTTGAAGTTATGATAAATCCCTAGCAGCATGCCTTCTTCATAAACCATAGCGACGTACAAGTAGTAGTTATTCACCATGTTATCAACATCCTTATAATATGAAGCAATAACATAAATTGGTCAAGGACAGAGACATCTACAGACTTGAACTCATAACATTTCCCTAAAATGTGTAAAAATCTTTATAGCTCACCTATTTTTCAAACCTTCATACCTTCTCGGACTAGAAAGATAGTCATATAGAACTAGGGGTAGCAGCAAAAATGTTGGCCTTTGTTCCTTCCTCAACCTCTTTAGCCTATTCCCCTTTATAACCTTCATAGGAAGGGATTCATTGATCAGGATTATGGTTAT
>CAOJBK013255537.1:0-16171 GCA_948294925.1 Codiaeum variegatum
ACCCTAGGAGTTTGTGAATCTATCTCTAGCAGACACAACAATCCTATTAAACTCTTGAGTGTTCTAGGTTTAAACCATTTATCTCTAGAAAAGTTTAAACAACATAAACCAACAACACACTAGTAATGCAATTGATTTTCAGATCAATAAATCAAGAGATAAACTTAATGAGAAATCAAATATTCATTGAATAAAAATCGATTAATCCATACAATCAAGTAACACTTGTATAATATAGGCAGATAACAATGTTTAGTTCATAATCAAAGCACAAGAATAAGAAAGGGTTAAGAAGTTGTAGAAATCCATGAAGTTCATGATAACTTTAATGGATTTCTACTTAAATCTCCCTTATTCCAGCTTTGATTCAGTGATGATCTCTATAAGTATCCTTTAGAAACCTTCCTTGACTTATTTTTTGTCTCTCTGATCTATTTCAGCCTCCTTCTGATGTGTGTCTCTATGCCCTTTTATGTTTGGGATCAAATAGGATTATGTTTCTTTAGGTTTTTATTGAAAACTAGGCTTTCGTAAGTTGGCACAGGCGACTCCCATGGCCCGTGCTAATGCCCGTGTGAGTGGACTACAAGGGGTTGAGGGGTAGTAGCCTGCCATAGCCGTGGCATGGACCGTGGGAGGCTACTGCCTTCCCCCAGTGGTCTGTCACGGTCGCCTGTTGGCTACCACGGACCGTGGCAGCCAGCGCCCAAAGACTGGTGGGAGGCAGTAGCTTCCCACAGTACCTGCCCGTGGTAGGCTACGGCCTCACCAAGATTGCTTCTAGCCTCCCACGGCTTGTGCTTCCCTTGGCACGGCCGTGGGAGATGTTATCCACCATTTTCGCTCTGTTTTTGAGCGTTTTCTTCGTATTTCAAGCCCGAACTTCAAAATAATTCTTCCTAATCTTGGATTCTAATTTATTTCTTGAAAACAACTGAAAACACTTAGAACAACATATCAAACTCAATTTAAAGCGTAAAATCATCAAGAAAACGAGGTATAATAATGCATGATTTGTCAATTATCACACCACCTCCAAGCATAAAGATCCATCTAGTAGTTGAATCATGATCATCTTTATAAGTGATTCAACTAGTATCAGAATATCCCACTAATACCAAAGGATAAGCCATATAGCTTAAGCCATAATCTTTACTTTTCTTTGGGTACTTTAAGATTTTTCTTACACTATACCAATGCATGTCACTTGGATTACTAGTGTACCTATTCATTATGCCAACCGCATGTGCTATGTCTGGCCTAGTACATGTAATTGCATATATTAGACATCCTATCACTTTAGCATACTCTAATTGTGACACATGATTTCCAATATTCTTAACAAAATTCATATTTGGATCAAAAGGTGTTAAGGTAGGAATACAATCAGAATGGTTAAATTTATTGAGAATTTTCTCAATGTAATGTGATTATGAGAGTATAATACTATCTTCATCTCTCAAAATCCTTATCCCAAGGATGATATTTGCCTCACCCTTGTCTTTCATATAAAAACTATTGGACAATAAAGTTTTGGTAACCTCAACTTGTTCTAAGTCATTTCTAAAGATCAATATGTCATCCACATATAAACAAATAATGACATATTTTCTTTCACTAAACTTATTATAAACACATTTATCAGATTCATGGATTTTAAAACCTTTAGCAAGTATGACCTGATCAAATTTTTGGTGCCATTGCTTTGGTGCTTGTTTTAGTCCACACAAAGACTTAATAAATTTTCACACCTTTCGTTCTTGACCAGGAACTACAAATCCTTCAGGTTATTCCATATACATTTCTTCATCCAATTCACCATTTAGAAATGCAGTTTTAATGTCCATTTGATGAATTACTAGTTTATGAATTAAAGCAAGTGCAATAAGCACCTTAATCGTGGCTATTCTTGCCACTAGTGAATAAGTATCAAAATAATTGATACCTTGCTTTGGTGTAAAGCCTTTAGCCACTAATCGAGCTTTAAACTTGTCAATAGTTTCATCCACTTTTATTTTCTTTTTGAAAATCCATTTACAACCAATTGGTTTGGAACTAGGTGGGAGGTCAACTAACTTCTAAGTTTTATTTTCCATAATTGAATCCATTTCATCATTTATGGCTTCCTTCCAAAATGCAACATCTTGTGATTTCATCGTATCTTGAGATGTTTTTGGACCGACTTCTGTATTGAAACAATAAGGATTTTGATTACTTATTGATTCTCTTGTTCCTTCACCTAGGAACATAAAAAAATCAGAGCCAAAACTTTTTGGATTCCTTATTCTTTTGCTTTTTTTGAAGTTCACTAACTTCATTTTCATTTTCATCATCATTTTGTAAACTCCTTTTCTTTTTATTGAGAACTTGATGATGTTCTGGAATTCTATCAATTATCTTAGGAATAGATTTGAATCTATTTTCCTCAAAGATACCATCCCTAGACTCAATTATAGTATTTATTGAAATTGAATAATTTGGTTCTATAACCATGAACCTATAAGCTTTGATGTTATGTGCATATCTTAAGAAAATGAACTCAATACCCCTTTCTCCCAACTTTTTACATTTAGTTTCAGGTACCTTAACAATTATACTGCATCCCCAAACTCTCAAATAATTTAGGTTAGACTTTCTTTTTTCCAGAGTTCATAAGGGGTAGTTTTGTTCCTTTTATTAGGAACTTTATTCAATATATGGCACGCTGTTAAAATGCCTCACCCCAAAATCCTTGACTAAGATCAGAATTTGACAACATTGCATTAACCACTTCAGTTAATATACAATTTCCCCTTTCCGCTACACCATTTTGTTATGGTGTATAAGGAGCAGTTGTTTCATGAATAACTTCTGTGGACTCAAAAAATGTGAAATTATAATCTTCTCCTCCCATATCTGATCTTAGATATTTAATAAATGTTTCAATGTAATATTGCTTCAACTTTATAAATCTTTAATTTTTCCATAACTTAGCAAATAAACATAGCAAAATCTTGTGCAACATCATGAAAAGTGACAAAGTATTTCTTTCCACCTCATATTGGTGTACTATGCAAATCACATACATCACTATGAATAAGATCAAGAATGTTAGATATTCTATCTACTTTAGGAAAATGATTTTTGGTTATTTTTGTTAACATGCATGTAGTGTATTTTTCTTGTGATTTTTCAAAATATGGCAATAATTCCATTTTAACCATATCATGCAATCTTTTAACATTTACATGTCCTAACCTATGATGCCAAAGGAAAGAAGGCTCAACCATATAAACAAAGATAACATTATTATTATTATTATTACTAAAATCAACATTGAGTTTGAATATATTGTCACAAAAATAACCCTTTTCCACGGACATTCCCTCTTTAAAAAGTATGAATTTATTAGTCTAAAAAAAATAAGTTTGAATCCAAACTTGTTTAACAAACAGTCCGAAATTAAATTCTTTCTAACTTCTAGTACATAATATAAATTAGTAAGAGTTAAGATTTTTCAAAAGTAAATTTCAAATCCACATCTCCAATTTCAAGAATAGAAGCAGTGGATGAATTTCCCATGAATAAAATGGTCTCACCAAGTTTCATGTTCTTGAAGAAATTTTTATCTTTGTATACGTTTCGGGTAGCACCACAATCAACCCACCAAGAAGTATCATCCTCAACCAAATTAATTTCCGAAATCATAGCAATCAAATTTTTAATTGCTCCACTTAAGAATTCTTGATTTTCTTTATTATTTTTAAGAAATTTGTAATCAGACTTGTAATGTCCTTCTGTATGACAAAAATAAGATTTTCCCTTTTCTTGTATTTCTTATTTTGTGGATAGCTATTAGGCTGATATTTCCTCTTATTTGAGGACTTGCTAAACTCTACTTCTTCAATCACATGCACTTTAGAAACATAATGTTTTTTATTCTCATCCTGCATGCGAAATTCCTCATCTATACAAAGATGGTTAGCAAGATTATCAAGAGTAATATCTTCCTTTTTATGTTTAAGATTTATCTTGAAATCTTTTTAAGAAGGGGGTAGTTTATCAATTATGGAATTGACAATAATTATCTCATCCATATGCATGTGGTGCCATGTGAAATGATTTGAAATTCTTTCTATTTCATGAAATTATTCCATAATAGATCTACCATTAACCATTTTAAAATTATTGAATTTAGAGACAAGAAATTTCTTACTCATCATATGCTCTTGCATATATTTCATTTCAAGATTGTTCAAAAGATCTTTTGCTATTAGGACACGGTGGTAAATATCAAATAAAGAGTCATTCATTGCATTAAGAACGTGTCATCAACATATCTCATCATCTGTCTCTCATCTTTGTCTTTTCCTTATTTCAACAATAGTCTCATAATCAGTTTCCACCGGTTGAGAGTGTTTAGAACGTACACCACTTGTAATGTCACCAACAATAAATGAATTCTCTTTTGCCAATGAATAAAATTTCCTCCATCAAAGCGTTCTAGTTTCAAGAAATTAGAAGCAAAATCCTTCAATTTTACTGCTATTATTTCTTGACAAATTTTGCCTTAAGATTGTTAGAACTTAGGAATAGAAATCTTAAGGAAAAATTTAACCTCTAAATAATGCAACAAAGGATTTGTGAATTTCCTTTTAGGAGAAAATGAAGCCCAACATGATTACTGATAATTAGCAAATTACACATTATTTATCCCTATATTCTTGGTGAATTTTGCATTTTAAATTGAATTTGATGTTTCTATTTCAGTGTTTTCAGCCACTTTTAACCCATCAAATGAATTTTGAAGCTAAGAGGAACTATTTCAAGGTTCGGGTTCAAAAGGTAAGGACAATGTGGCAAAACGGAGCAAAAAATCAAGTCCTAGGGCTGTCTCATGGTCTGTCTCACGGTCTACCTCACGACTTATGAGACAACTCATGAGAAATCTTAAATAATGGAGAAATAGTAGCTTCTCATGGATGGTGTCATGGGCCATGACGACGCTCGTGAGAGCTCACTGTTTATTCTGCAAAAATCTGACTAGTTTGAACATATTTTGGTATTTTGAGCATAACTCGAGATAAAAAACTCCAATTAAGGTGATTTAGGTACATTTGAAAATCTAAGAGAAAATTCTACAACTTTTAAGGAGACTATAAAGTTAAATTCTTTCATCTTCATATCCAAAATTTGCATGAAAATTAGATGTCTGATTCTTAGTACCAATCTAACTTATGCTGACTTGGCAAAAATTGGCCAATCTATGCCTGACACCTATCTAAACCCTAATGAGTCTTAAATAACTATAAAAGGAAATCATTTATATCATATTGGAGGAGCTCTATCTTGGGGTTTTGGGCATCCACCCCCTTAATAAGTTAGAGAGAGAAAAGTGCAGAATTTCTATGGTGAAGTTAAAAAAATTACAGACTTTGGAAGATGATTGAAGATTGAAGTGGGGATTTCTCACCATTCATTTGAGTGTTTGAGTTTTCTATACCTTCTTTTTCAATTTTGTGCTATGGATTAGTTCGTTCATTCATCTAGATATTATGAACCCTAATTTTGATTGTATGGATTAAAAATTTAGTTTTGCATCAATTTCATCTTTGGATTGTCTTATTTTCACAATTTATGATTTTTATTCTTATTTTCAATTATCGGTTTGTTAATTGGATATTGATTCTATATTAAATGAGTAGAGATACCCTAATATAGATTGATCACTCATGAAAGTAGAGAATTGATTGGGGTGCTAGAGATAGACCTATAATACTTCTTTGGATGTTATTCTCTTAAACTTAGTGCTACGTCTATTTGATTATAGGTTAAGAAGAGATTCCCCTATAATACTTAGTGAGTTAGGGATTTAATCACTTGAGAAAGATTTATATCCAATTTAGTGAGAGTCCAATTCAATTCATTGTTTGAATGATTCATATCATTGTTCTTGACATACATGAGAGTTTAGGGGGATTCAATATCTAGATGAACTTCACCATTGATTTTCTGTCATCTATCCTTTATTACTTTCATAGATCAGTTTTAATTAGTTTAGCATAATTAACTTCAGACAATAGTTTAAGTTTAAGCTAGTACTTGTGTCGGTGTCTCTGTGGATCGACCTTGTTATTGCTATACTACCTAAACGATAGGTGCATTTTTCTAGAGCCAGGGTAGAATTAGTCGTCAAGCTTTATAAATTGTAAAACCCATGATGTTGCCTCCCGACAAGCATCAAGTTTTTGGCGTCGTTGCCGGGGACACTTGTACGCAATATTAGTGATATAATAGCAACTGTTGATCTAGTATTTTTTTTTATATTTATTTATTTTTGTTTGTTTTTTCTATTTTACCTTTTTATTTGTTTTAATTTTTTATTATAGAAAAATCTTTCCATGGATGATTGGTACTATCAACAAAGGAGTTCCTACCCAAGTGAAGAATGGGGATATCTGGGAAATCATTACCACAACAATGGATATATCTATCAAGATGATTTCTTAAATGAATATGAATGGGGAGTACAAGAGAAGTCATCCCTAAAGCTTACAGTGGAAAGATTCGTGGAGTCTACGGAGAATTGGAGGAAGGATGTGCTAAACAAAAGCAATGTATTAGAAAACACCTCCCCAACTCAATTTGAGATAGAGGCTACATTCCGGGATGATGAGCAAGAAGAGCATAGGTTAGAAGAGAAGTTTGCGAAAATAGTGGAATCTACTGATAATAGATTTCAGAGCATAAATGAGGTTATGGAAAACCAACAAGCCTCTCTTCACAACTTAAAAGTTCAAGTTGGACAAATTTTAGGGTACCTACAATCCTCATCAATAGACAATATACCCAAATATACTAATGCCATTCCGGAGGAGTGACAAAAGACCACTACCGCCTGGGGGTTGTGGGATGATGATCAAGACCAGAATGGTGAGCAATATGACATGGATGAAGTGGGAACAAGTATTGCAAATAGGAAGCTCTATTGCCAACCGAAATAGGGTTGATACATAGTTTGATAGTCGCACCACTCTAAAGATCACTGGAAATCAAAGTAAAGAATTTTCAAAGGTTTGTACTTAAAGTTATAAATGATCAAATTTTTGTGTAAACCTTCTATTTATAGTGCACTGTATCTTATTTGAGATGGTTTGAGTTCTTGGTCATCATTATTAGGCCCATCTTTGGCTATTTGATCACCTTACCTGCTCTTTTCTTGATAGTGTGGGAGATGGGCTTACTTTATCAGGGCCATTGTCTTTTAAGGCGTTAGCCCTCTTGTAGATGGGTCGAATTCCCTATAGGCCTTTTAGATATCCTTTTAGCTACATTTTTAAGTTAACTTGAAGTGGTGATGGGCATTAAAGGCCATAACTTTGGCTTATATATAAAAGGCCTCTAAAGTCCATCAACTTACTTTCTATGCTTGTGGGTTTGAGTTGACTCTTCTTCCTTGGACCTGGTGGGTCAATCGATTGATGTAAATAATGGAAAAAAATAAGGGTTAATTACATAAAAAATCACGAACTTTAAACAAAATTGTGAAATTATCACAAACAATCAATTTTGGTATAAAAACACATGAACTTTTAAATTTTTGCAAAATTGCCATATATCTGGATTCCGATTGCCACGTTATATATTGAACTGCTTTTTGTTTATTGAATCATTGTGTGATTAGAAGATTACTCAACTTGAATTCATTTGAAGGAAATATAATGCTCAAACTTTAATGAGTAAAAAATAGTCACTAATAGTAAAGGTACACTTCATTCAGTATTTGATACTTATGATTTGAGAAAGTTATCTCATCTCAAGTCAATAAAATATTAATCCCAATTTAATTATGGTTGGCAAATTCACCTTTTCCATTCGGGGGATCTCGAGCTATATCATCAGAAAGATATAAGGTCTCAAGATCATGTTGGATGACCCTTCTCCAAGTAAGATTAGATATATTCCTTCCCTTTTTACCCACATATACTCTAAGGTGTTCTAAATTTTCATCTGAAGCATCTAAAGGTCTATGACTCACATGTTGAATAATCTTAGTCTCCATTCTCTCAACTTGTCCTCTATAAGAGCAACTCCAACTTTATCTTTAATATACTCATTACAGATTTTATCCTTTCTACTATGGTCGCACATCCACTTTAGCATTCTCATCTCCACCTAGAGACTTATTGTGCTTTAATAGCCCAACATTCGCTCCCGTAAATCATAGCGGGTCTCACTGCAATACATTAATTTTCCTTTTAGTTTTTGCAGAATCTTTCGATCACATAATATTTCGGAAGCACTCCTCTATTTCATCTACCCCATTTTGATCTGATGAGCAACATCTCCCTCACAACCTCCATCCTTTTACAAGATTCCTTTGAATAGAAATAAAATCCTATGCAGTTCTTTCTTCTTGCGAAGATGAATTTTTTAGAAAGACTTTTGAGAGTTTAGAAGCTAATTGAAAATAATTAATCAAAAATAGATAATTTCATATTAGATTTAGGAAAAGAAAAAAAGAATACGATACCTTAGGTCTTCGACTCTTGGTGAGAGGTGGGTCGGATGGTTTTAGGAAACTAGATCGATGCTACATTATGGATCACAAAAAAGAAAATGAAATTAGCTTGAAAGTAACTTGAAAAAAGAAGAAGGAAAGTTTAACCAGAATAAAAAACTAGGCTTTGAGATGGAGAAACTCCGTACAGTAAACAAGAGTATTTTTTTGTGCTACTACTGTTGTTTTTTTTATATTGTCTCTCTTGAAAAAAGTGCCAAATTTATTGGAGAAATATGAAAAAATTATCAAAAATTTGATTCTAGATCACACGAGGATTGAGGTAACCGTTGAAGGGTTTTTTGGACCGAATGAGGCCAACAGGAGCTAGTGGTAACCACATAGGCGTGGCAACCACATAGGCCTTTTTGTAGTCGCTTGGGTTTAGCTGTAGCATTGTGGACCTAATGGTAATCACAAGTTTCCTAGGGTTGCATTCCTTCCATTTGGTCTGATTTTTAACTTCGGTTTGACATTTTTTTAGCCTAATTTTCCTTTTTTTAAGACTTTTCAAATTCATTTTGAATCCAATTTGAATTTGATTTGAACTTGCGTATTTGTCTTGTTACAACAATTAGAACAATGCTAATTTTAAGGTTCACATTATGACACGTCCATGTTGATAGCCGTGTCGTTGGATATACCGTTTTGGAACCTCATCACCATCTATCTAAAATAAGATCCCAATCTTACAACCTTGTTTGGTGTCATAGTAATTTTATTTTCCTTTTCTACAAATATACAATACAAAATATTTTTTTTTTCACCAAAGTAAATTTATTTATGTTACAATACAAAATAATTACTATGACCATATGATTTGACATACTACTTAATAATCACTACAATGTCTACTTAGCTTTTTGACTTGAAAATTCACTATTTGGCCGTTAATACGCGTTTTCAAAGTTTGTTACTTCATTTGTTTTTCTCGACTATACCTATGATCTATTTTTAATTTTAGCATATATATATTCTGGATGCGCATTGTAAAACGTAATTTTAGCATATATATATATATATATATATATATATATATATTTCTTCATAAGAAAGCTGGGTAAATATACTTAAAGTCTAATTCAAGTGACAGGAATACTGTTTTTGAGAGGAAGAGATATCGATTTTGAGTCCTCCCTTCCACATTAGGTGTGATTTCGCCTGTATGACGCTTATTAAGGGAATGAGACACCTCCTGTTCTGCAGCTTCGCAGTCCGTTGGACCCTTCACTATATAAAAAAAACCGGGTAATTACTCTAGAGATCACAAAATTTTATTCATCGTTTCAATTTGTTCTCTAACTATTTTTTTTTTTATTTTAGATTAGTTACCAAACTTTGAAATTATTTTAATTTACGGTCACTAACCACCATCAGACCAATATTCCGACCGATTTGCTGACATGTCATGCCACATTATTATACTTGTCTTGTTAGCCATCCACGCCAGCATATTTTTTACATTATCATACATAGTTAGTGATCAAATTGAAATAAACAGTAAAATTTAGTAACCAAATTGAAACTGACAATAAAGTTTAGTGACCAAATTGAAATAAAGTTTAGTGATTTCACTAAATAAATTATAATAATTATTTACAATGATTATTTTATTTTTATTTATTTTCTTAATTTAAATTGTTATCTTGTAAATATTTACTCGAAATAATTATAAATTTACAAAATAAAAATTTAATGTATATAAGATGAACTTCATATGTTAAAGTTTGAATGTCGTTAATTAATTCAAAAATAAAATGAACAAAAGTAATTATTTTTATTCAACTTATTATTTATTTATTAATTAATTTTTTCAAGTAAAAAGATTGATAAATTTATATAATAAGAGAAATTTAATTATGTCTTATAATATTTATATATTTTATGAGAGTTTGTTATCTTTATTTTGTTATGATATAATTACTAAAAGATGTCAAAATTAAAAAAAAAAATTTAATCTTTTTTATTTTATTTTTTAATTAGCTAACAACATTCAAAATTCATCTTATATAATAATTTTTAATTTTGTAAATTTATAATTTTTGCAAATATATATTTACAAGATAACAATTTAAAATAAAATAAAAATAAATCATTGTAAATAATTAGGGTAATTTACTAATGAGGTTACTAAATTTTACTGTTTGTTTTAATTTAGTTACTAATCATGTAGGATGGCATGTAAAAATATGTTGACGTGGATGACTACTAGACAAGTATGATGATGTGGCATGACATGTCAGCAAATCAACCAGAATATTGGTCCGTTGGTGTTAAGTGATTATAAATTGAAATAATTTTCAAAGTTTGGAGACTGATATGAAATAATTTTCAAGGTTTGGTGACTAATATGAAATAAAAAAATTAGTTAGTGACCAATTTGAAATAATAAGCAAAGTTTAGTGAGTTTTGAAGTAATTTACCCTAAGAAAGCCATTTTAGTATAAATATGTAAAAGGGCAAATTATTATTTAGTCCTTAGATTATGATCAAATTAACTACTTAGTCCTTAACCACCAATATGCCATGTAACATGTCACCTCAAGTCTAAGGATTTTATGCACAATCATGATCTAGATGATGCGATATTGACTAGTTAGTAACGACCTATGTATCCATCATCCAACATCACTGTTCAACTTACTTATACAATGAGTATGCTCACGTGTTTTCACGACATTACATGTTTGTAGCATGAAACTCACTATCTCCATACCAATACGTATCTCATACCTATCACAGATGACAATAGAATTGATAGTCTTTCGGATTAATGGCGTCCCTACTAATAATTCTATGACCATGAACAAACTTTAAAGTACTTGATAAAGGGCAATTTGTCACTCATATTCTCAAACTCTTTGAGAATAGATTCTCTACAGAATACTTAAGGGACATATATACGTTCGATACGAGGAATGTTTTCATTTAAAGAACATATATACATTTGATTCCCATCAGCTTACTTTCTATGCTTGTGGGTTTGAGTTTAATCTTCTTCCTTGGACCTGGTGGGTTAATCAATTGATGTAAATAATGGAAAAAAATGGGTTAATCGCATAAAAAACCACAGAGTTTCACCAAAATTGTGAAATTATCACAAACTTTCAATTTTGGCATAAAAACACATGAACTTTTAAATTTTTGCAAAATTGTCACATGGCCGGATTTCGATTGCCAAGTCAAATATCAAACTGCTTTTTGTTTATTGACTCATTGTGTGATTAAAAGATTACTCAACTTGAATTCATTTGAAGGAAATATAACGCTCAAACTTTAATGAGTAAAAAATAGTCACTAAAAGTAAAGGTACACTTCATTTAGTATTTGATATTTATGATTTGAGAAAGTTATCTCATCTCAACTTAGTAAAATATTAATCCCAAGTTAATTAGGGTTGGCAAATTTACCTTTTCCACTCGGGGGATCTTGAACTATATCATCAGAAAGACATAAGGTCTCAAGATCATGTTGGATGACCCTTCTCCAAGTAAGATTAGATCTATTTCTCCCTTTTCTACCCACATATACTCTAAGATGCTCTAATTTTCTACTCGGAACATCTAAAGATCTATGACTCATATGTCGAATAATCTTAGTCTCTATTCTCTCAACTTGTCCTCTATAAGAGCAACTCCCACTTTATCTTTGATATAATCATTACAGATTTTATCCTTTCTAGTATGGCCGCACATCCACCTTAGCATTCTCATCTCCATCTATTGACTTATTGTGATTTCATAGCCCAACATTCACTCCTGTAAATCATAACGGGTCTCACCGCAATGCAATAATTTTCTTTTTAGTTTTGCATAATCTTTCAATCACATAATACTTCGGAAGCACTCCTCTATTTCATCTACCCCATTTTGATCCGATGAGCAACATCTCGCTCATAATTTCCATCCTTTTACAAGATTCCTTTGAATAGGAAATCAAATCCTATCCAGTTCATTCTTCTTATTAAGATGAATTTTTTAAATAGACTTTTGGGATTTTAGAAGCTAATTGAAAATAATTAACCAAAAATATAATTTCATAATCGATTTAGGAAAAGAAAAAAAGAATACGATACCTTAGGTCTTAGGCTCTTGATGAGAGGTAGATCAGAATGTTTTAGGAAACTAGATCGATTCTACAATGTGGATCACATGAAAGAAAATAAAATTAGCTTGAAAGTAACTTGAAAAAAGAAGAAGGAAAGTTTACCCAAAATAAAAAACTAGGCTTTGAGATGGAAAAACTCCGTACAGTAAACAAGATTATTTTTTGTGCTACTGCTGCTGTTATTTTTGTATATTGTCTCTCTTGATAACTGTGCCAAATTTATTGGAGAAATATGGACAAATTGTCAAAAATGTGATTCTAGATCGTACGAGGATTGAGGTAACTGCTGAAGGGTTTTTTGGACCGAATGAGGCCCACAGGAGCTAGTAGTAACCATATAGGCGTGGAAACCATATAGGCCTTTTTGTAGCCTCTGGGGTTTAGTTGTAGTTGTTTGGACCTAATGGTAATCGCAAGCTTCCTAGGGTTGCATTCCTTCCATTTGGTTTGATTTTTAACTTTGATTTAACCTTTTTTTTTTTTTTTTTCTATTTTACCCTTTTTTTTAGACTTATCAAATTCATTTTGTATCCAATTTGAGTTTGATTTGAACTTTTGTGTTCGTCTTATTACAGCGATTAAAATAATGCTAATTTTAAAGTTCACATTATGACACATCCATGTTAATAGCCGTGTCATTGGATATATCATTTTGGAACCTCATCACCATCGATCTAAAATAAGATCCCAATCTTACAACCTTGTTTGGTGTTATAGTAATTTTATTTCCTTTTCCTACAAATATTTAGATGTAATACAAAATAATTATATAACCACTGGCCGTTCCCTTTCCAGCCGTTCAGATCACCTCAACCATAAAACCCCATCTTCTTCTCCGGCCGTCAAATTTCAAACCCATTTAGATCAACCCCAACCCCTTTTCCCTTTGTTCTTTCTCGTTATCAAGCCTTCTTCTAGACCCAACTTTCAACCTGAATCACCCCTTGATCTGATTTAGGACCAACAGACCCGATTTTCTCCCCTTTCGACCCTCACCTAAACATGTTTCCCCCTTTTCCCGTCTCAAATATCTTGCTAATCAAAACTTGACGCCGCCCAATTCAACCTCTCCTTTGAACACATCTTTGAATAGAAAATTCAATAAAAAAAAAGGTTTGTATTAGAGAATTCACTAGTTCTCTTACAATCTTAGGGGATTTTGAGAGATTTTGCATTATAAGAATTTTGTAATCAAGGATAAAGGGAATTACAAAATTCTCATTATAAGTAATATCCTGATGTCTAAACCTATAACCCTAGCCCCCACCTTCAGTCGCCACCCTCTCCCCTGCAGTTCACCCCCGCCCCTGCAGTCCACCCCCGCCCTTTGGTAGTATCCTCTTTGTCTCGAACCTACCTTCCAACTGGGATTCCCAAGCCCTTTATCGCTTTTTGTCAAAATGATGGGATGTAGGTGAAGTTTTCATCCCCCCCAAAAGCCTGAGGAACCCTAAAAAATATGCTTTTGTCAAACTCCACAACATTTGAGATTGTGAACACATACTGAAATTTGTTAACACTTCAACATTGGTTCTCAATGCCTGATCACTGAAGTATCTTTCTACAACAAGCCCTTTTCTTCCCCTAAACATAGTGTCCATCCACCACCTCCATCGAAACCTACCGTGCCTCTCAAGCAAAGAGATAGCAGGTCGTATGCGCAAGTTATTAAACCATATTCGATGAGCGTTGCAAATTCCTTTGATGGAAGATTCTTAGGAGAACTAGTTGATGAGAATTAGTTGAAACAATCTCTTGTCACTTTTTTGCATGATTAGAAACTTATCTTCACTGTGCAACAAGAGCTTGCGAAGAACAGGCACAATAATGTCAAATTCACAACAATGGGAGGTAATTTGCCTTTGCTGTCCTTCAGAAGGCTTGAACTTTGCAATAATTATCTCAAATTAGTAGCTCCTCTCCTGGGTAAGTGGTTTACAAACGTGTAACCTTATGAACGTCACTTTGTGCCTTTGAAAATATTTGTTTGGTTAAGGTTCCTTGGTGTACCTCTGCACCTCTGGACAAGAGAATTCTTTTCCTGGCTTTGTAATTTTTTGACGATTTTATTACATTTGATTCCATCATTGCTAACTAGGTATGATTTGATGTTGCTCGTATACTGGTAAGTACGTCACGCCTGTGTCATATTTCCAAAACATTGAAGATTGCTTTTGAAGACTCTATTCTTGCTATATCAGTTTGTGAGGATTTTTGTAGAGCCATTGCCACTGAGTTTGATGATTCCAATGATAGATCCAGCTCTGAAAACATTAGTAAATTTTCTGATTCAATTTTTACTGCCCCAGAGCTCCACAATGACCCCCCTGAGTTTGTGTAGCCATATGTTAAGAGTTCTAATTTTTTCTCCAAACCACAATAGCCTACTGCTATAATTTTAATGAATACTATAGGGTCTTTGCTTACTGTCGCTGATGTTATTTTACAGCAATGCATAATTGCTTCACCATCCTGTGCGTCTCTCTAGCCTGGTGCCTCCAGTCCTCCTACTGCCCAGTGTGCTCCTGCAGCCACCAATGGTGATTCTCAACAGCTTATTGCTGCCTTGCTGGTTTGTGAGTCCGTGCAACCTATTGATATAGTTTCACAGTAGTAATCTTTGACAGAAAATGCTAACCCAGTAGCTTCCTTTCATATATCTGGTGAGGGTGATTCTATTGTTCATGTTGAAGCTAGCTCTCTGGATGATACTATCGATAACTCTGGCCAAGATTTAATTGCTGGAAATACCTTAATCACTCCTATTGCAACTACCGTAATTATTAGAAAGAAAATGAGGCCATACAAATCTGTTGTTAATGACATTTTATAATCTCCTTTTGATCAGAAGCGTGTTGTCTCTCATCCAGGTCGTAAAGGTAAACAAAAAGGTAAAGTAATTACTTATAATTTCTCTGTCCTAGACCACACTGCTAGTGATATTAATTGTGGGAACGCTCATTTTGACAATGCTATCCATAGTAAGGTTATGAGTTATATGACTGAAGTTGCAGAGACCCTAGCCTTGGGGGAAAATTGGGATTTTGTTTCAGTGCAGATGATGAGAAGGTTATCAAAGTTATTACTGATCTCATATCTTGAGATTTTATAGCCTGACAGGTAGCACAGTCCTAAGCTCTTGCTTTATCTTAATCATTTGCTCTATTTTATCTTATTTTAATGATTTCTGCAATTACTTGGAACTCTAGAGGTCTGGGTAATGCACGTAAGCATCAATATATTGGAATGCTCCTTCATAGGTATAATGATACTTTGGTGCCATTTTGGACGCTAAATGTTTCACTGTTGATTTTCCTTTAATTCGCAATATCTGAGGCATAGGAGACTTCAACTAGCTCTTTAGACCTTTTGTTAACAGTTCATGTGGTATTCTTCTTTCTTGGAATAAGTCTACTTTCTCTTTGAATTCTCACTGCATTAAGAATTCTTGGATTGATCTATGTGGCTCTTTGGTCGCAGGTGGCATTCAATGCATTGTGGTGGTGGTTTACGCTCCCTGTGACC
>CAOJBK013256162.1:0-11372 GCA_948294925.1 Codiaeum variegatum
AACTACGAAAAGTACAAGCCTTATACAATGGAGTTCTCTTGTTTTGAGGATCATCCTTTGAAATAATGTCTTTATTCTTGCTTATGGTTTATCTCTAAGTGTTTCTTCTCTTGGAGGCCATTGATGAATTAGAGAAGTTCGAAGAAGATGATTATAAAACTTTTAAAAAAGTTAGATTACAAAAGAAAACTTGAGAAGTTTGGGATGCAAAAGAAGAGTGAAAAGTAATAATTACGCTTCAATTCATGTGCCTAAGAAATCACAGATGACGTTTGCGTAATCGTGGGGAATAGTTATCCAAGAAAATATCATCCACTTCCTTAAGTAATTAATGATGATGACTAAAAAGAAATTTCTAGAAGAAGGCAATCTAAAATATGTCCGAGAGTCCGAACTATAAAAGTGCCCATTAATGGACGAAAGTGTCTGAACAAGAATATGTTTCTCCAAAAGCCTTTGAATCCGATGACAGGGATTTCAAAAAAGATGGGGGAATAAAGAAAAGCATATGAACGAACTACAATTAGAAATTAGAGATAGGCTTTTCATAATAAGATTTGGAATTATCCCAAATGCCCTCCAAGATATTGTCCAAAAAGGGAATGTCTAAAATTAAAGGCCTTGGTTACTTTCGTCTAGACCCAATGACACCTCTAAGCTAATATACTCTTCATTCAAGTTAGACAAAATAAGCCAATTATTCTAGTAAGACATTAATACAACATTCCTAGGTCATAAGTGCCAACCAATAGGTTCTATCAAATCCAAAAAAAAAAAAAAGTGTCTTTTAGCACTGAAACTCATATTAGGACAAAAGATGATATACTCTACTTTTTTTGCCAACAGATCCATAACACGTTACAATCACATAAATCATCAATGGTTAACTACCTCTCTTACTAATCCTGACCCTTTAATGACACATCGGCGTACACATCACAACCACTGTATAAGGCCATTCACAATTGCAAAAAAGAGGTAACTTTTTCTCATTTCAACCTCTATGATCCTAATTTTTTATTGTTAACCAAAAACAAAAACAAGAAAATAATATAAAATTTCAAGCAGCATACTAAATTAATCCAACAACCAATACCAAAAATAAAACTTAAAACTCAAAAGAATTAGGATTCAAAAAGTTCACAAAAGTAAATTATTTTCGACAGAGAACTATATCTAGTCAATAGAAATTCTCAAACTTTTATTTCAATAAAGAAAAAGAAAGAAATTCTCAACATTCATTCTTCATATCATCTTCTTAATTTCCATTGCAAGAACATTTCTCCCTTTTGATGCACTTATATAAATGAAGAAAATCATAGTACACAACTCTATCACTTTTATAACGATCTACAGCTTGTGATCCCCATTGTGGAATAAATACAATTTTTAGCAAAAAAAACAAAACATCATTATCAGTTAGTGTTCATTGAATTATATAAATTAAAATAAAAATAAACTATTTAAATTGTTTGTTGTCTTTACCAGTCACTAGTGAGTATTAAACGATCGGGTAGAAAACGGCATCGTTTCCAATCGAGTTCCTTTAAAAACTTGTAATTATTGTCTTTAAGCCCAAATACTTTGTGAGGGAGACTCATTTCTAATTTTTTATTATTGGGATGACAAGTAATATCACCATAAGCAATTACTTCCCAAAAAACAAATGGGGTTTCATCTTTTGGCTCACACATACATCTTTCTATGTCAAACAAAGAGTGCTGGCTCTCAAATTTCAAACTCCAATCAGTCACATTTGTGAACATTTTTTCATCAATGATTTTGATACTTTAATTTATGATATTTTTTTGAAAATCAACATATTAGAAGATTGATTTCTTGTATTTTTTGAATCAACAAATTTCAATATTTTATTTGTTCTATTTTATTATTCCGCTGCACCAAGAAGTTAGAAATTTGAATTCGTATTAGCTTTGATATCATCACAACTATCATTAGAGCAATGCTAGAGAAATTTTGTATAGGTGGGTAGATTGTGTTCTTTCTATTATATTTGTTACTTTGAGTTGTTTACTAGCTTTTTTATCAATAAAATTAATGTGGATTATATTTTCTATTTGAGAAAATATTACTTTTTTATTTAATCACCAAGTTTTAGATAGGTATAGAGGGAAACTATTTTAGGTAAAGAGAGAAAAAAAAATGATAATCCACATTTAAGTAATAAATCTTATATTGTTATTTTTCTTTGCTTGATTTATTTTTTATTTTCATTTATGATTTTTTGTGCTTGTTGATTGATTTTCCTACAAGTAGTAACAGAGTGAATTTGGTTTTTTCACTCTATGACAAAGACGAGTGAAGGATTTCATCGTTCAATAGGATTTGGAGAAAGTGTTGAAGAAAAAGTTGGAGCCAGAAAAGATAGCGATGAAGGTTAGAGGAGTTAGAGAAAAAGTGTGTGAGTTTACGTTTTTTAATAGTAGATAACATTAAAATCACGAACTATAACAAAAATTGCAATTTTAGTCAAAATTTTTAGTTTTGACAATTCAATATATTTATTTTTAATTTTTGATAAAATTGACATATGATTGAAATCTCAATTTTTTTTTATGACTGAAGTTGTCATAGAAATTCTTTTTTATTTATTTTATTAAAATTTTTTTAAATCTTGAAAACTTATTAACATATATTAATATTTCAATTTATGTTAATTGAAAATAATTTTTTAAAAAATAAAAATAATGCCATGTCAGTTCCGGTCACCAAAAAAAAATTTGAAACTCCAACCATATGTTAATTTTTCCAAAAATTGAAAGTTCGTATATTGAATTGCAAATATTGAAAGTTTATGCTAAATTTATTTTACTACAGTTTGTGATGTTTTTATAATTAACCTAATAAATCATCTCAAAAGTGGAAATTATATAGGCGGAGGATGTATGAGAGAAGAAATTTGATGAAGCATATGAATGAATTTAATGGGATATTTGACAAATTGAAATAAATATCAGTGATCACTAAATTTTAGATGAGCTTTAAATGCAAAGGCTATAAACACTTTCAAAATGATTGTCGAAAAAGCGCAATAGAAAGAAATAATAAGATGAAAATGTGATTTCTCATACTTACGATGATCTGAAAAATATAATTCCAATTACAAATGATAAAGAAAATTTAGAAAAGAAAAACAAAAACTGTTTAGAAAGGAAGTCAATAATAAAAATAAGAAGAAAACACTGTAAAACAAAAGCATATCACCTTGAAAGAAAAACCAGTAGAAAGGTTCCATTGTTTTTCCTTGTTCGTATAGTTCTTTATAAAATGCAAACCTTGGAAAACGCTTTCCATACTTTGAATAATCTGCATAAAATAAAAAAAAATCCAAAAATTATTCCATCTTCATCATTTTATCATCAATTTTCGAGTAAAATGTATCAGTGATCATTAATCTTTACTTATTTTTTCATTTTATTTACTAACTTTTGAATTTTTTTTTTTTAATTTTAATCACTAATCTTATATTTTATTACACCGTCAAATCACTAAGAGGTTTTATAGTAAAAAATCTGACGTGACATGCTTACTCCTAGTCACCATGTGACATGCCACGTCAGTTTCTAGTCGACACATGTCATGCCATGTTAGATTTTCGACTATGAAACCTCCTAGTGACTTATTAGTGCAATAAAATATAAGATTAGTTATTAAAATAAAAAAAAATTAAAAGTTAGTAATCAAAATGAAAAAATAAATAAAATTTAGTGATCACTGATATTTTTCATCCATCAATTTCTGTTACCATCAATTTGTTTGCTTTTCACATTGTTAAATTGTATTGAGTTAACATTCCTCGTAGCTACTATTTTTTCAAGTTGAGAAAGGCGAGCTTCAACATCTGGTGATGAGTCAGACTCAGTTGAAAAGTGACTGAGTGGAGAACGAGGCAAAAAGGTTTTGGGAATGAGATTTGAAGAGCGAAGGAAAAATCGTGAGTAAGGAGCAGAATTTCGGAGCAGAGATCGTCCGATCATTTTTTTTTTTAATACAATGGTTTCAAATTTTTTTTCGTGTCTTCTCATAAGTTGATACAATAATTTATAGGTAAAATTATAATTGGTAAATTACTATTTAACCTTTAAAATTTAATCAAATTAATTTATCCGTCCTTGTATTTTGGATAATGACATAGGAAATTTTTAAAATTTAGTCAAATTAATTATTTAGTTCTCTAATCCTTTATTTTTAATATTTTTTTTGTAAGTTGACTGTTTTTACAATAACGTATAAGAATAGATGAGTCAAATCATATAATAATTGTTAAAAATGGAGATTGGTAAGATGTCAAACAAAATATTTCAGAAAAATTTGCACAACCTGGGTTTGGCGTCATACCAACCTTCGTTTTCAACGATTATTATATTGTTAGATTCATATCTTCTTGTACATTATTGTGAAAATGACCAACTCACGAAAAGTATTAAAAATAAGGGACATAGGGACTAAATTATTAATTTGACCAAATCTTAGGGACCTCTCATGTCGTTTTTCAAAATGCATGAATAAAGTAGTGAGTTGATCAAACTTTAGGGACTAAATAGTAATTTTTCCAAAAATAAATTTATTGTTTCAACTTTTCCGTTTCAGCTAAAATGGTGTCTCAATTTTTTTTTTTCAAATCAGTTTTTTAACTACTTTAAATAGTTTTGACTTTTGATCGATTTATCAACAATTAATAGTGATACTTTATACCTAATTACTTAATTATCCTTAAAATTTAAATATTTAATTAAATAATAAAAGGGTATATTTGTCATTTAGTATTATTTAACACTGAAGTCTATCATCACTTTAAAATGCTAAAAAAGCACTTTGACAATAGATAAATCGATCAAAAATACCAAATTAGAATCATTTAATATAATTGAGATACTGATTTGAAACAAAAAAAAATTAAGTCATCATTTTAGTCAAAATTAAAAAGTTGAGACACTCAATTTATAGTTTTACCTAATTTATACTATTACTATATTGGTTAAGTTGTTAGGCAAAGTCCCCAAACAACACTCTTTCTTTATTTTAAGGGATATATTTTAAAATTTATATCTCTAACAATCCCTTAAAATTTTCTCTGTATTTAAATTTTTTTAAGAGCCTTTTTATCTCTTCTTAGATTTCAAGAGGGGGAAATCACTTTTAAATTAATTATTTCTCATTTTTTTATTATTAAAACTAATAAATTGTGAGATAAAGAAACATTTTTGTAACACACATCAATTTATTTAAAATTAAAATAAAATGTTACTTATTTATAAAATAATAGGAACTTTAAGAGACTGTAGGACTTTCTTGTAAACTGTGTACAGAGGTGGGAGATTAGCTCTAATTAGACCCTGTTATTTTCAACTAATTTTTATTAAACTGGACTTATTTTTATTGATTTTTGCTGATTAAAACTGATTTTTACTTTATTGATTAAAATTGATTTTTACTGATTATAATTGATTTTGAAGACTTGTTTGAACTTATTTTTAATGATTTTTACTGAACTTATTTTTACTAATTAAAACTTATTTTTACTTATTGAAATTTATTTTTACTAATTAAAACTGATTTTTACTTATTACTTTTTTTTTTAAGTTGAAGAGAACATGACCTTACTCTCTCCTTTCAGAAAAGATTGATTTATTTGAGTTTTCTAGACATATTAAAAAAAATTAGTTAGTTTAGCTAATATTGGCAAAAAAATAGTATTTTCCAAAAAAAGTCTATTGTTTATAACTCTTAATTAATGCATAATTGTTAATAATATATTAATTATATATAAGGATATATTTATAAATTATCAATTAAATTAATGATTTAAAAATATAAAATGACATATAATTTCGGACGGACAAAAAATAAAAGTGAGCAAATCTTTTCCGGACGGAGGATGTATTTTTTTTTAAACAGATTAACTTTAATTATAGTAATAAATACTCCCTCTATTTCATAATAATTATCTTTTTAGACTTTGATATATGAATTAAGAAAATCATTAAATTATTCTAATTTTAAATAAAAAAATTAAAATATCTTTTTTTTTATACAAGTGTAAAAAAATATAATAATTAATGTTATATTAAATAGAGTAATAATATAAAAATAAATTAAGAAAAATGTAATTAATATTTTTTTTAAATATAAAATGATAAATATTTTAAAATAAAATAGAATTTTAAAAAAAATAATTATTTTGAAACGGGAAGTATAGCATGTGCATATGCCTTGGATCTAGAGCTTAACCTCATTTTATATTATCTCCACCAACGTGATTATCATAAATGATATTGCTAAAATTAATGTGTTTATACAAATTTTTAAAGACTAAATTACTACTATAGTACTACTCCCTACTCTCTTAAATAACAGTTTGTTTCGTTTTTTCGTTTCTAAATTTCAAAAATTAATTTATAAAAAAATATTTTAAATTATAATATTTTCTCAAAAAAAAAATCTTATTTGACTATTTTTTTATCTCAAATTATAATTCAATTTCAATTTCTAATGAGTAATAAATTAATCAGATTATAAAATACACTTAATTAATTATTATTATATTTTTATTAATTACTAATAATGAGAATAAAAAAAATTATATATGAAATTAATTAAAATAATTATAATACTTATAATTTCTTAATCTCTATTAAAATAGCAAATAAGACTGTTTTTTTGAATGGATGGAGTATATATATATATATGATCGTTTCAAAAAGTAATTTTATAAGATTATTTTTCATATATTTTTTTTACTTAAGTATTTTAAAAATAATTAAAAATCAAAATTCGACATCAATAAATATAATGAACTATTATTTTAGAATGAAAAGAGCATTATTTATACTCTTTTTTCTATCATATTATCACTAAACTTTATTTTTATTCCATAATGAACAAATTACAGATAAAAATTATCCAATGGTTGTATATAAATCTAAAGCTCTCCATATAAATTATATTATCAAGGCTAAGTTTTTTTAAAAAAATATTATGTAGTTTAGACCCACATGTGAATATGGCGGCCAGTCATTCCGAGAGCAAATGTGGTGCTACTTATATTTTTTTATGAAATTTTATTTAATTTATATTTTTTTTGAAAAAAAAATATATTTCTAAATTATCTCCTAATTTTCTGTACACATTTTTTATTTTGTTTTCAAAAAATCTCCCACAAATTTTATCTTTTATTTTATCTTTTCAGTTTTTAAGAGAGATTTTTTATAAATGGCTAATAGACTTTTAAATTTTTTTTTAAATTTATTTATGCTATCTCTTATACGTATTCTAAATACATAAACATAATAGGTTCCTGAGCAATTGAAACAATTTGGGTGTTTGTTGGTTGTTCTATTCCTGTGCAAAAGAGAAGCAACACAGAAGTTATTTTCGTGGCTATTTTACCCTAGGGACGGTGGGAGCTTGTATTGTTTGCATTATTATTGGATAGAGCCATGAAATGTCCTAAAGAGAGCGACCTAGTTCGCTACTCAGCCTGTTGCTCTTTGATTTTCCTTTTAATCTTCTGATTTGGTTTTAAAAATTTTAAGACAATCTGCTCTACTGCTATCAATACCACTCTAGACACTGTTGCTGCTGCCACTGGCCTCAACCGTCCTTTCCGATTGGAATGTGTCTAGTTCAAAAGGTGGAAACAATAGATGTACTTCATCTCGCTGCAAAAAAACTCACTTATGTTCTCACTACTGAAAAGCCAACTCTGCAGAGACATCTTATGCTATTCAAACTGAGGCGATGCAAGTCTGGAGGCATCTGAACAATCTTTTGCTCAAATTTGAGGCACATGTCATGCTGGTCATAGCGCCACCTCTTCTCAAAGCCAAATAATTGTTCAAAGGTCATAACAGGAGTTGGAGCAAGTGCTTGAAAAAGACCTAGTGCAGGCATTCGAACTGGAGCAGGGGCTAGAGGATGGCGAGTGATCTTTAAGGCAGGGTTAGGGCAAGTCTACCTCTTAGACCTAAGCTTGGCCCTCTTCACAACGAAAGGCTCGTCTTTCTCATCATCGTCTTCAGCAGGCTTCGGAGTTGGTCTCTTCGAACCTGAAGTAGAAGAAGGTAAGATGGAGGATCTGAAGCCACCTATGGGAGTTAAGGGAAATGGCCTTAGGGCGGTCAGAGGTCCTAAAGGCCGGAAAGGTAGGCCAGTTGGCATTCGAACCCACATGTCAACTTGAGTAGGCAAGTCCTTGAAATAACTGGATAAATGAGAGAAGTCCACCTCCCTTAGTCTCAGAGTTTTCCTTGGATCTCCCATTTGGATCAAGGACGAAGTTCCCCTGTGTGGACATCACGAACATGAATGACCCGAGAGAGATCAGGCTTCGCTACCTTTTTTATATCTTTGCCCTTTATCCCCAATTTGGTGAAGAGGTCTTCATTCATAGCCTTCAAAGGCTTCTCTGAAAAGAAGAAGGGCAAAGGTAAAAACAAGGGAAATATGCATATGCAACAAGCAAAATAAAGAGGAACCGATTACCTAACAAGTTCACGAGGCACTGCAGGACAGTGATGTGACCATCCTTATCTCGGAAAAAAAAAACAAATATACCACATGTCATTAATATTGACTAGCTTCCTCGAGCTAATCAGCAACAACAAGAGGCCTTCGTCTTCTTCAAAAAGAAAAGGGCTGGAAGAAAGGTTATTAGGCTCCCGGTAATCCCCATCAAAGTTGAAGCTCCCTTCGGCAGGTCCAATATATTGAATTATGAAAAATTGACGCTTCCATCCATCGGCCTTGTTGGGCTTAGCATTAAAAAGCCTTCCATTGGGCCTCCCAGAAGACATAAAGACTCCTGTGTCTCCCTTGCATGACACGAACTAATATAAGAGTGAAAAGCTCCACAGAGGGACTAAAAATCCCTAAGTAAAAACACAGTACCTTAAAGCAATGAATGTCGAGGATGGAATTTAGTGTGAGGGTGAAAGGAATCATGCCAAAATGTTAATTTCGCAGCACCTCCTAGGAGTACTTAAGATGTTAATTTTGCAAAAATTGCAAAGTAATGGAGAACGACGAAGGTGAAATCACACAGATTCTCTAGCGTGATAACCAAATAAAGAAAGGAACGATGAAAAAAGGCAAAAGTAAACCTTCACACTAGATGCACAGGGGGGCGAAGCTTGAAGGAGGACGACAAATCAAAAATCAACCCCGTCGAAAGAAAATCAAAGGCTTTGGGGGCTTACAACCTTAAATTTTGTTGAAATTGAGGATTCAAACTCTGGGTCCTTCAATCTTAAATGAACAAAGGAGGCTTCTGATATGGGTCTAACTGAGAACATCAAGGCCCAAAGCCCATAAACTTTGAGGAAACATCCTAACAGACCTTAGATGCATCAATTCCAAACTCAGAACCTTGGAGAGGTGTCTTCAGTATGTTTTGTGCCGAAACGACCCCTGGACATTGAGCCCCACAAACATAATCAAGATGAATATTCCCTCAAACACATGTCTCATTCTCACCAAAGGACCACATCCTAGGCTCACTAGATGTTGATACATGGCATTCTCATGGAATGATAAGTGTCTGCCTTGAGAATCTTACAAATACTATAAATATCTCATTATAGCATATATTTCAAGATATGTTATACTATTTCCAAAACTCTAAAAATCCTAATCTGTTCTAAGAGTTATTAAGAGCCTAAGATATTGTGAAAACCATTTCTAACTTGAACGTCGGAGGATCTTTGTCAAACTTAAAGCCTGACCCTTTAAGCTTACCTTTATTCATCAATGTAGGTTATTCAAGTTCAAAATCCATTCATTCCACTCCATAATTAAGGAGATCAGAAATTGTTAGATTTAAAATCTATCTATTTCCATGGGCTCTTTGAGTCAATGAGTCAATGAGCGAACTTTTCACTTTATGATTTTTAGTAACCCATGTTTTAAACTTAGGATCCCTCGGTGTTGGTTTTTTTTTTATGCTTTAGTGAGGTATCAAACTTTGTTACAAGCCCTAATCCACATCTCCATGAGTTAAGACCATAATGAGTAATTAGCCTCATTCAATATGATGTTGGTTAGAAAAATAGAGTTGTCTTGTTGGAAAATAATTTGTGATGTTGGTGTTTGAATTGATTCGGTTAATTCACCTATAGTGATGGCCATTCTCACAGCAGATTTTTTGATACGGTCATTTTCGGAATTTCAGAATACAATATGATTGAAAAACAATAATATTTATGAAAGATAATCTGTTATTTTATTCTCAAAGATAGAGATTGTACATACTATAAGAATAAGAAAACAAAGCTTGTCAAAGAAATCTAAAATTTCTTACAGCTAAAATATAATATCAACCAACTAATTAGCTGATTTCTAGGTGTAATTACTAATTACAAATATACAATATTATGCAACTATTGTACAACTTATACTAACTTTTTTTTTACAAACTATATTTCTTTTTCTTTTATTAAAATTTGAGGGAGGAAAATCAACTTGTAAAAACCATGAGTTGATGAGAAAAACTCCTCTAGTAGGAATATCATTCACAAGTACATTTCTCCTTCTCAATTTCCTCTTCAATACGTTTGTATAAACTCAATCAGTCATAATATGCAAGTCTTTCACCAGGATAATGAGCTAACGCATGATTTATTGTTGATTTATTCCAACTTTTTTGAGGAGCTCATAGAGAGCATTAAGACAGTCATCTTTGCAATGCTCTAAGCCTTTAAACCTTGAAAAGCAAATGGATATCATTGTGAGGTTTGTGCATAGCAAAATCAAAATAATCTCTTTAATTCGAAAAACATAAATACTTGTTCGTAAGAAATATAAAAGCAATTGAATGAAAAAAATTTGAAAGAAGAAGAAATGAATGAGTTAGAAAGAAGTGAATATGGGTGATACCGCTGAGCTTTGGCCTGATTCGGCCCCAACAACATACTTAGATTCTGACCGAACCCTATAGCACCATGTTCTACCTGAACCCCAGGCTCACAACTGGCATTGTCTCTTTTGGGCTTCGGGGTCCGGGTCCCACAGCAGACAGGTATCGCTAGCCCTATAGAGAGGTACACCGCCAAGCATCTGAAACTGACACGCGTCCTCTTCAACAAGATCCTCCCCGACCTTAGCAACACCCCTAGCAGCTTCCTCGGGCAAGATCAATTCAGCTGCTTCAATGGCTGGAGCAACCTCGGAGGGCCTGGCTTGCCGAATCAATTCCTTTAAGGCTTCAACCGAACCCTCCTCCATCATGCCCCTCAGGCCAGTAGGCTCGAGCACATCCAAGACAAAACTTGAATGGGCACTAGCCTCCGCCCTCTCAACTGCACAAGGCAAAAAAATTGCAAGTGTTATATATATATGCAAGTGTTATACCTTCA
>CAOJBK013256172.1:0-10714 GCA_948294925.1 Codiaeum variegatum
CCCACTGCAGGAGGTTGACTGAGCTTCCTGTATCAACAAAGATCCTCTTGACCCTGAAATTGGCCACTACTGCAGAGATGACTATAGCTTCGGCCTTTGTAGTGGCTCGGCCAGTTGAACCGAATGCAGGTTGCTTCATGCCATTGAAATACACAAATTCAAATGGCTCATGGGTCTCGACCAACTCCTTATCCTTTCTTTAACTGAGAGGGACCTCTTTTGGGGCTCTTATATGACATAGGATATCTCCAGTCACTCCATCTTCTATTGGCATTGCTCTGTTGGGTTCGTTGGCCTTACTCTGTCATTTCTCTTGACATAGTTGCTGAGGTATCCCTACTTAATGGCCCTCTCAATGTCTTCCAGGAGGGATCTGCAATTATCTGTGGTGTGCCCATGAGTATTGTGAAACTTGCACCACAGAGATCTATCTCTCTTGGCCGGATCTTTTATGATGGGCCTCAGCCTCTTCCAAATATCCTTATCTTGGAATGCTACGAAGACCAACTCGGGTTTGGCATTCAACAGTGTGAGCTTGGAAGGATTGAACCTCTCCCTCCTTGGTGGCTCAGTATACCTTGACTGAGGATTCAACCTATTAGGGGCTCCTCCACCCCTTGGTGGCAACTCTTCTTTCTTCGCTTTCTTTTGGGAGGAACCTCCCTCTTCTGGTTTTCTTCTCTTGAAGAATTTGCTCTTCCTGAAAACATCATCTTGTTTAATACACTCCTCCGCAATAGCCATGGCTTCGTTTAAGGTCCTGGGTGAACTCCGGACTAAGGCTTTGAAGTAATTCTGATGGCTAGTGCATTTCTGCAAGGCTTTGATCACTCTAGGCTTGTCAATGTCCATCACCTTCAGCGTTTCTCTATTGAAACGAGCGATGAAGTCTCTGAGCGATTCATCCGAACCCTGATCCACCTGCTCCAAGGCTCTGGTCGGTGTTGGTATAGGAATATTGGCTGAGAACCTCTTGACAAATAAGTTCAACAGATTCCAAAATGAATCTATATTGCCTTCGGGCAAGCTGTCGTACCACTTCACTGCAGCCCCTCCTAAGGTGCCTTTGAAGGCTCGGCAAAGTGCCTCATCCCTAGTGGTTTGCAGCTCCACCAAAATTTTATAGTCCATGACATGTTCTTTGGGATCTTGGCTGCCATCATACTTGTCAACTCTGGGTTACTTGAACTTATCAGGCATCTGGAACTCTTCTATATGTCTAGTGAATAGAGACCTAAGGTGTAGAGAGAAATCTCTCTTTCTGTCTGGCTTTGGGCCTGCCATTTCTTTAACATATCTCTGAACCTCTTCCTTTAGGGTCACTTTAGACCCATGGTGGCTCGAGGCCTCCTATTATTCTCTTCTGGGGTTTCCATGCCTACTCGCATGTTCCTGTCTTTGTTCTGAACCCCTGTGAGATCTACTCTAGCAATCTCCTCTCTTCTATTGGCAGCAAATCTATCTCCTACTGCCTCCCTGTCATCTACCTGTCGCCTTCCACTCCTATCATCCCTCCTATGTTCCCTGTCTGGCACTTCTGGCATAGGTCTATTTTGATTTCTCTCCTCAGCAGACTTGGCTGCTGATACATTAGCTGGGATGTTAACATTCACTCCTCAAATTTCTACTAGAGGGTTATTATCCACTATGACTGGTGGATCAGGCCTTTGTATTGCTTGGAGGAGTGAAACTAAGGGAATAAGATTAGTGATCAAGCCTTGCAAGCCAGCTACCAAATCTGGAGTTGCTTGAGGCAAAATGGGTTCTGAAGCTGGTCTGGAAGGGCTTGAAATTTGAGGTTGGTTTATGAAACTTTGAAGGCTTTGTAGGGAAGTAGCTAGGTTAGCCAAAGCTGCAGTTGGGTTTTGGTGGCTTAGAGGTGTGTTTGCTGCTGGGTTTGTGGTGGCAGGAGGAGGACTATCCTCTACCATCCGAGTTTCATCATGGATTTGTTCCATTGTGAGAGTTTGAGTTGTGATACAGGCTTTGAGAATGTGTTTGAAGGGAACTGCTAGTTGATCCCCACAGATGGTGCCAAATGATGTGTACGGATCTTGGCCAATGTTAGGTTTGAATGGCTCTGGTCGAGCTGAAACTAGCCTACACAGATGAGACAATGGTCAGGGGTGGCCGGACATTGTGTCCGGCGATAACCCTCCGATGCTCAAGTCAATGATGGGTTTGAACTCAAATAGAGCACTGTTTATGGTGTTTGGTTACGAGGAAAGTTTTGAGTGATCTTACCTCGTATGAGTTGCTGAGGTCAGTATTTATAGAGTGAAAATCCTGTAGAAGGGGACACGTGTCAGTTCTGGACACTTTGCAGTGTACCTCTCCATGAGGCTAATGACATCTGTCTGCTGTGGGACCCGAACCCCGAAGGTCACTAAGAGACAAAGCTTGTTGTGAGCTTTGGGTTCCGGTAGGATAGGGTATTACAGGGTTCGATCAGGTTCCAAATATGTTGTTAGGACCGAACCAAGCCAAAATTGAGTGGTATCATTAACTAATCCATTTAAAGCTCAAGTCCAAAAATTCTAACCCTAAAAGATAGAGGATGAAAGCATCATTTTCTCAAAGAACGATGGAGGCAGCCTAAAAACAGCAAAGGAGGAGCTGCAGACATGGAAAAGAGGGACAAGACAATTAGAAAAAAAAAAAAAGAAAAGAAAGATCATCTCTGATACTACCTCGCCTTTGGCCTGGTTTGGTCCCAACAGGTTTAGTTGGATTCACACCGAACCTGCTCCATCCGGTCCAGGCCGAACTCTACGCGCAGCTTCGACTTGTCCTTTAGCGACCTTTAGGATTCGGATCCTCGCAGCAGACAGGTGTCATGAGTCCCAGGGAGAGGTACACTGACAACGCATCCCAGCATGCCACATGCCCCTTTGACATACTGTTTCATTCGTGATTCAACCAATTCACTGACTTGAACATCGGAGGGTTATCGCCGGACACAACGTTTGACACCTCTGACTGTTTGCTATTTTGTGCAGGTCCATTCAAATTCAACCAGAGTCATTCCATCTCAGCGTGATCAAAATCAGCAGACATCAATCTCCTTCGCTGAAAAATCCTAGAGACCTTTAATTCACCGCAATTTCCAACGCCAGCCATGTCTTTCCCCTCCATCTCCTTTTCCTTCTTGGAATTAAAAAAAAAAAAAAAAAAAAA
This sequence comes from Codiaeum variegatum, assembly GCA_948294925.1. Classification (NCBI taxonomy): domain Eukaryota; kingdom Viridiplantae; phylum Streptophyta; class Magnoliopsida; order Malpighiales; family Euphorbiaceae; genus Codiaeum; species Codiaeum variegatum. The sequence goes on from CAOJBK013256172.1 coordinate 3,178, forward strand.
AAGAAAACTAAAAATCCATGTCCTCTTCATTTAATTTTGAGTCAGCCACATAAAGAGGGAGAAGAGGGGACTGAAAATTCAAAGAAAAGAAAAAACAGCTTTTCCCTTTCCCTTTCTTCATCTATGAACGGAAAAAAGTGAGAAAAACTATGGCTTCCGGAGGAGAGTTACATTCTCTAAGATCGGGTCTTGATTAACACTAAGGAAACCATTTTCATTTTGAGGTAATTTCTTCTCTGATTTTTATTAATATTATTGCTATATTTATATTTGTATTTAATATTGCTTTTATTGGTATTAATTAAGTTTTTAAGATCAATATTGGATAAATGCTTAATTAAAGGGCTGATGTTAAGCTCCATATGTGTATAATTTGCTACATCAAACAAGTGAATGTGGTGCTTGGTGATTTGATTTTATAATGTCAGATTGGGTTTAATGCTAAAATAGGATTTGATCTTAAATTGTGGGCCTGTTTTGCTTTGCTATAAGGTTTTTGATTGATTATTATATAAATTCAATGATTTTATTTGAAACCTTTTTCATAATTAATTTGCCTTTTGATTTGAATTGCTAGAATAATTTATTCTTATCCATCACAATTGTAATGGGTTCACAACGTTAGAATTGATCCCTCTTGGCATTTTTTTGAAAATTAAATTTTCTGTTATTTCTATTCCTTTATTAATGAAAGCGTTGGCATTGTTTAGGATTTGACTAAAGATTAAAGATAGTTTGGAATTGTGTATTTGAAATTCATAAATTTTTGTTAAAGTTAATGGAATTGAAAATCCACGTTCCATATGGGATTTCAAATCCAACATTTTTGAAATTTTAAATAATGGTGGATTTTGATTCTGTTTGTACCATACAACCACTAAAAGAATGGAGAAACATTAGACTAATAAATTATCTTAGCAGCTAATTTTTCTAGTTTTTTGGCATTCAATTTATCTTTGTTATGTGATATAGGTCTAAAGTAGAATGATCTAAATGGATAAAGTTCGAGCCTAATAGTGGAGGAAATCCCAAAAGAAGACCCGAAAGCCCTATGGACTCTGAAGGTCTCTAGAGCCTTATGAAGGACATCCTCTCTTTCACTAGGGGCCTCATTATGTGTTTGGAGCCCCATCAATGAAGTGGTCCCTAGCCAACCACACTCTACCACTTATCACTCTTGCATAGGTAAGCTGTCACACTCAGCCTATCTCCTTTAAACACGTGTGTTAATCATCAAGTACCATGTGTCTCAATCAAAGACCCTTCAACCTATAAATAAATGGTCCATGTCATTTATTAAGGTAATGAATACCAACCCTTCTCTTTCTATAATTTCTCTCTCTATAACTTCTTGCACCTTTACTGACTTGAGTATTGGAGGGTTATCATCGGGCAAATCATCTGGCCCTTTGATCTTTTTTTCTAGTTTTTTGGCATTCGATTTATCTTTGTTGTGTGATATAGGTCCAAAGTAGAATGACCTAAACGGATAAAGCCCGAGCCTAATAGTGGAGGAAATCCTAAAAGAAGATCCGAAAGTCCTATGGACTCCGCAGGTCTCTAGAGCCTTACGAAAGGTACCCTTCATTTCACTAGGGGCCTCATTATGTGTTTGGAGCCCCATCAATGAAGCCATCCCTAGCCAAGCATACTCTACCACTTATCACTCTTTCACAGGTAGGCTGTCACACTCAACCTCTCTCATTTAGACATGTGTCAATACTCAAGTATCATGTGTCTCAATCAAAGACCCCTCAACCTATAAATAAAGGGTCCATATCATTTATTGAGGTAATGAATACAAACCTTTCTCTTTATAATTTGTCTTTCTACAACTTCTTGCACCTTTACTGACTTGAGTGTTGGAGAGTTATCATCGGACAAACCGTCCGACCCTTTGATCGTCTTTCTTTTATGTGGATTACTTGTAACCCTAACTATCTCCATTCTAGCCTAGGATTGAGACCAAACATATTATCATTAAGCATAAGCCTCATCATTTTTTGTCGTTTGAGGTAACCGACGAGTTTCTCGGTCTTAGAACTCTTTTCTTTCTTATGAGGATAATAACATTGACTTTTCTTTCTTTTCCTTTTCCACTAGCTTGCACAGATAATGGCGAAATCCTATGAAGAAATCCATAATGATATCACTACACCACATTTAAATATCAATGCCTACGGTGTAAATCAAGCTACCACCAACACTTCACCCCCTTCGTCCATTACAACTGGTTTAGCCTCATCCCTTCAAATCCTCCAAAATCTCATGGGTCAAAGTCAATAACTTAATATCACTACACCCACCAACAAAACCTTCAAGGCCACAATTTCACCTAAACTATTTGGTGCCCTTAGAAGTATTATCACCATTTTTACCATATTGATCCCATTGTTGCAAAATATCCACTTAGAAAATGCGTTGGTAGTTGGTGTGGAAAATGCTACTGTATGTGTTAGTAGGCGGTTGAATTCTGATACTCCACCTAAAGGCAAAGGGGTGAGAGATGGGGCACCTCAAAGGGAAGGAGTCAGATTGAGGTTGGTTATAGGAGTGGTAGGACTAGCAGCACAAAGGGGGTAATGAGGAGATGCGAAAGAGGGAAGAACATTGGGGAATAGTGGTTTTGTAGCCCACGATAGATCGAAAGTGAGTGAAGCTAAACAAAGTAGGAGAGGAGATAGGGAGAACCACTATCATAGAGCTTTGAAGACGAGGCATTTGCATAGGTCTAAGTCCTAAAGAGAGGATGATAGGGACCAAGAGGCTTGTAGCCATCATGGCTCAAGAGCTATCTACAAGGAAGTAAGGAGAAGAGATTGCAGTAATGAAGCCCCTCATAAGCAAGACTTATCCATAAAAATAAAATCTCCGCTCACTAAGAGGATATTGGAGTTTCAAATGCCTGAGAAGTTTAAAGCCTCATAAATATCGAAGTTCGATGGTAGCCAAGACCCTAAAGCACATGTTTTAGAATACAAACATGCTGTGGAGCTCCAAACCCACAAAGAAGAAGTGTTGTGAAAAGCCTTTAAAGGCACTTTTGAAGAAGCCACCACTAGATGGTATGATCGGTTACCAGAGGGAAGAATTTATTCTTTTTGGGATTTGGCCAATCTTTTCATGTGGATATTTTTAGCTAGTATACCAATTCCAATGCCAACTAGAACCTTGGAGCAGGTGGAGTAAGGACAAGATGAGCCATTGAGGGACTTCATCACCCGATTCAATAATGAAACAATGAAGGTGGTAGATATTGACTAATCGAGGGTAGTGGAAGCATTATAAAAATGCATGAGTCACTTGGATTACTTCAAGGCTTTGGCAAAAAAATTCTCTAAAGATTTTAGATGAAGCAATGGTCTTGGTCTAAGAGTATATCAAGCAAGATGATGCCTTTAGAGAGAGCCGATTTTACAAGAAGAGCATGACAGATGAGGGTGGTTCCTCCCAAAAGCAAACTAGGAAAGAAGAAACATCCAGAGGTGTAGGGTTCAAAGGAGGTAAGGGTTCATAAAGTAAGTAGAAAAATCTCCATAAAGGAAGAGATTTGATCCCTCGAAGTTAATGCCCATAAATGCGCAGTTAGGGACGGTTCCACGGTTAGCCCATATGGAAAAAACCCAAGCTTATCATTAAGGATGCTGATAAGAAAGATTCTTATGGTGTAAATTTCATAATACACATGGCCACACCACATATAAATGTCATTATTTGATGGAGGAGATAAAGTGACTCATTAAGCAGGGTACTTACAGAATTTAGTTAAAAGGATTAAAAGGAATGAGCCAGAAGGTTTGCCTATGAATGATGATTTTGCTGGGGACATAGTTGTGAGGTCCTAGCCTAGTCCGCAGGAATTCCCAGTGCATTTTTAAGTTTATAGCTTGAGAAAAGTGACCATGTATGGTCAGATTGTGCATGGCGTCACAGTTTTTGAAGGTCTTACTTTGGTATACTTCACGTGAGTTTGTAGTGTGCATGTGTGAAGGTGTTTGAGTTGTCACTTAATCTTTAGAAAAAAAATATTTTTTTAGGCAATTAAGAAACCAGTTTGAACTCCATTTAGGAAAATCTGACATTTTATCCAATTAATTTTAGAAAAGGTAGGCTACGAACTATAGTTGGGTTTGAGGATTCGTGATTTAATAAAAATGTTTAGAAAATTATTTTTCCGATTCCTAAATAACTTTGGCTTAAGAATACATGTATGGTTTCAGTTAAAAACATAGCTTTTGTGTATGTATAGCATTCTTTGTGATGAATGAACAATTAAAACATGCCAAACGTGATGCATGGGCAAGATTAATAGTATGCATGGCAAAAATAAACGGAAAGCAATAAAATACAGAATGATAAATAGGGGTTCTTCCTCTAGTCTGAATTGGATTCTAAGGAAGGCACAAAATTTCTAAAGTAAGCGATAATAAAATAATTACATTAAAAATAATAGCAAATACAAGGAATCATTTCTCCAATCCAAAAGGATTTGGAAAAGATACACATTTTCCAATCTTAATTTATTAATCCAACAAAGGAATAACAATAACAAAAATAACACAACAAATAATACAAAACAATATAAGCATATGAATCGAAATAAACAAAATAAATAAATAACAAAAATGAAAGAAAATAAATTTGGAGTTGAAGCCTTTAAATGGCTTGCCGGCATATCCCTTTGAATGAGAATCAAACTCTACGCCCTTCTCCCTTTTCGCGAAGAGTGAGGTTCTGAAAAATAGTGGATTTGGTTATGTGTTTAGAAGTTAATTCATTTTAGACTTTAAAAGAATTAATCAATTAAGTTGTTAATAAATTCTGATTTTGATTATTGAAAACTGAATTTTGAATAGTGAAATTACCTATGTCAAATTAAAGTGCTTAAATTTAGAACCAAAGAATACTGTATCATTTTTTACCTTTGGCTTACAAGGCTTTGGAATTGGCTTTCTGAAGGTTTGATGAAATCGAAATGGGTCTACGTTGTGTTCAGAGAGGACTTTCTAATGTCTGACCAGAGTGTGGTTCAGTGATATTGAACTGAACGACTGATTGGAATTGCAGAGAATTGGGTGTTTTTTTGTGTGTAATTTTGGTGTCTGTAAGTATGTAATGGGTGTCTGAAAGTATCTGAACAATAGTTAGAAAGTCTAAAAAAAGGTCAAAAAGTCCAAAAAAAAGGAATCCTAAAAACTAACTCGGGAGTTAGAATTTATAGAAAGCCATGTCGGGAAGGTAAAGAAAATTGGGCCTCATGCGTCTAGGCCCAAACTCATGCATCTGGGCCAAAATGCGTGCATTTGGACCCAAACACATGCGTTTGGGCTTGAACGCATGCATGAGGCCTCAAACACATGCGTGTAGGCTTAGGCTCATGAGTTTGGGCCTTAGTGCATGGGCCTAATTTTTTTGGGTCCGATCCAGCCTATTTTGGTTCATTTTTTGGGTTTTTTGGGTTTGTCTGGAGTCTAATTTGAGCACAGTTTGAACTTATGGGCTCGTATTGTTAGGTCAGATTGGATGGTGTAAGAATGTGAGTTCATAGCTACCCTCCCTTAGTAGTCTCGTTTTGTAGAAAACGTGACTTAGAAGTGTAAATGCATTAATATAGTGAAGGATTTTGCCTATAAAAAGCGCTTAGAAGCTTTCATTTTGTCACAACTCTTCTTCTCTCAACCTCTTCTCTTTCTAACTTTACCTTCGGCAAATAGTTTTCTGAATGATACTGGCTGACGATATTCAACAGGAAGATTTGTCGGCGCATTTTCACACGTCTCTAGAGGGAGAGTTTATTCCTTCCTTTGACAATGCACATTTGTGTTATGGAGGAGGAACTGGTCGGTACTAACGATCTACCTGACACATCTGCTGGTAATATTATTTCGGACGATCAGTTTGACTTAAACGACATTTTTCGTGTGGACGGTTTGTTGGATCCCGCTGTTGTTATAGATTTGCTTGATTCACCTAACTTGTATTTTTTATTACTTTTTAATGGAGCGTGAGGAGCTCTTGATGACTCCGAATGCCATAATTTTATAGAATCAGCAGGAGTATGCGAGCTGGAATGGCTACCCTATGGTGATTTTTCTCTCTCTATTTATTTTTCTATGCCATTTTGATCTTTGTGCATTTTCTCTCTCTTGTTTTTAGGCACTTGTATTTTTTCAATGTCTCATTTTTTTATGCTCTCCTTTTTTTTTAAAATGCTCTTTTTTAGGCACTTTAATTTTTTCCACTCATTTATTTTTTTTTTCAAGCAAAAAATAAAATAAAGTTAGAATAAAAAAGAAAAAAAAATGATAGAATTTTACTTGTAGGACGTTGATCACAGTCAAAGGGGTGCTCGGTCTTCGATGATTGTGGTGATGGCTTTCTTACGCCATTTTGAGCCTATTGTCGAGCATATTTCTCTGGCTCATCTGATAGGTTGGATGAGCTTGGACATTGGCTGTACTCCTAATAAGAACCTAATTTTTGCTTTAGCTGAGAGGTGGCGAAGGACCACCAACTCTTTCCACTTACCTGTGGGTGAGATGACAATGACCCCACTCGAGTGGTTGTGCTTAACTGGCATGCGATTTGGGTCCATGTCTGTTGTTTTTGATACTGAGTTGTGACCCCCTCATGCTCAGCTCAACCTGCTCGGGATGAATTTGCCTCGTAATTCTATAGGGCTAGTTTCTCAGACCCATCTTATCGATCACCTGGTCGGGATGAGCTTGGATACTTATTCTATTGATCAGTGCACTCAGGTTTGCTTGTTGATTATCCTATCCATTTTCTTTTTATATAATGAGAGCGAATGGGTTGACATGAAGATTATGGGCTCTTTGTCTGACATGGATATGTTTGATTATTATGACAGGGCTGGTGCAGCACTGGTTGCGGCTTATCAAGGTATAGGTACACTATTTAGGACTAATGGGATAGGTATCCATGCGACTGCCATAGCTTGGGAGGTCAATATTTCCCCTTTTGATCTTGTTTCTGATCCTTTATTTTTCATGATTTTACTGACTTTGTTTCCTTCGCAGCTCTTGAATTTTTCCCATATCCCAGCTCTTGCCCCTATTATTATGGGGAACATCTTGCTTCCAATAGGGAGGATGTGGTGCAGAGAGTCTTAGGTGGTTTCTTAGGCTAATCTCTCTTTTTCTGACTATAGAAATATCCTGGCTATGATGAGTGAGGTATGCTCTACACAGTTTTTACCCTTTTCCTTTTATGGATTTCTGATAGTCAATTTGTCATTTAGGTCATCTGTCACCTTTTGACTATAGCACTTTCAGGGATGTGGACCCTGATGCTATAGGCATCACCCTTACTGAGAGACAAATCCTCTTTGGTTTTTCTATACTCATGAAGTTCTACTTGGGTGAGCGGATGGTGTCTCAGACTACTTCAGAGATGATTGTACCGGCTGACCCCCCTATGCTTATGGGAGAGCATATGCCTTAGCCTTTTCAAGATTATTGGAGGATTGGGAGGTCTAGGCATGACTACTTGATTCGAGATGCCTCTTATCCAAACT
>CAOJBK013256504.1:0-10063 GCA_948294925.1 Codiaeum variegatum
AATAGTCATTAATTAATTACTGACACCAAATAGTATATTACTGACGTCAAAATTTGGTCAGTAATTACTGACTTTAATTTTTCGCGTCAGTATTTTTTTTTACTGACGGCCGAAATACTGTCCCCATTTATGGTCAGTAAGTTACTGTTCGGCGTCAGTAACTCGCATTACTGACGCCGAATAACATTTTACTGACGCCGATTTGGCGTCAGTAATTTTTTTGTAGTGTTCATTTTCGAATCCTACTGTTAGAAGATATGTTGAACTCCTTATATTTAATATTTAAGAAATTAATAATTATATAAATTGATAAAATTTTTAAAAATCAATTTTATTCTATATAATATAATTAGTAAATATTATTAATTAATAACTAATAAAATATATAAATAAAGCTTATATATATATATATATATATAATACTAATTATATAAATTATTAGAGAGAATATTTAATAATATTTTTAAATAATTTAATTTATATAATTATTACAATTTTTAAAAAAATTAAATTTTATTAAAATATTATTAATCCAACAATCAAACCAATTCAATCTAATCAAACTCAATCTAAAATACTTGCATATGGATTGAATATATAATCTAATTCAAACTAATTGATTGAATATATAATCTAATTTTTTTAGATTGAATTGATTAGATTGAATTGAATTAGTCGGATTGAATATTTTTTATACGTTCCTACTGTCTGGTATATAGTTTCCCCACTAGACTTGGAGAAACTTTGATTGAATGATGTAGCTTCTTATTCTGTTCAATGAAATTATCTTTCTATTGGAAAAACAAAATAAATAAAATAAAGAATAGGTGAATAATGGGTTCACTGAATGGTGCGATTTAGTGCACAAACACCGATGTCCAAAATGCGTTTTTTCCACGAAGCCAGTGCAGCTTATCCAAGCATGTTGGTTCTTGGAATTTGTACAAAAAGCTCAAACTTGAACATTATTTTACCTTTAAAGGTTAGTAAATCTTACTTTCACATTCTTTGACACATTCTCTTCATTTAATACAAATCATTACATAATACCAATAAAGGAAAGTGCAGTTTGGATTTTCTTATATCCTTTAAATGTGTTTGCTCTCAAGTTTAATCTTATTGTTTACAAAATTTAATTTCTAAATTATAATAAGGAGATGAAAAAGTGAAAATAGAAAATAAAAAAATTTATAATGATAATTAGAATGTTTATTGACATAATCAAAAATATTTTTCTATATTAATCTGTTCTACTAAATAAAATTATAAAAATTAAGATTACAATTAAATTTAGTTTATATCAAACAAGATTTTATATGAATAATCATGTTATTTAATTAAAATTAACACCAATTCTAAGATTATAAATCCACATTAGCAAGATTCAATCTGATAAAAGAAAATTGTTTACAAAGACCAATAATGTTCTTCATTGCTAAAAATTTTAATTCAACTTGAACTTCAATAACCAAGCTGCCCTAAATGGCCCCATCAATAATTTGTTTAGTAGAATAGTACTTAGAAATTCTTAAGATTTGCACTAGCTCAACTTCATCTTCACAACACATGTCCAGTGGGTCACCAGCTTTGCTATCCCTTTTAATCCATCTTCAAATTATAAGGCAGTTAACACTCCAAGATTCTCTCTTTCCTACAGCTTTTTGTATCCCCAATTATTACTTTCATAATTTCAAAAAAGAAAAAAAAACTCTGCTTTCACAACAAAATTTAAATCAAAAGATCTAATTAAACCAAATTTCAACTCTACAATTTCACAATATATAATTTTTTTTTACTAATTTAATAACATTATTTGTGAGGTTTCTATGAATAATTAGAATAATCAATAATATAAAAGGAAAATCTCACCATATATATTCAAGAAATTTAAGGGAATTAATTACTCTTTAAGAAAAAAAAATTAATTATTAGTCTGTTCAGAGGTTAATTATAATTTTTTTTTTCTAAAAAATATGTACCAGAATCAACCTCTGTACAAAGGCGATCTCTCTTGCACCATTATTCCTTTTGAAATCGATTGCTTGAAAGCCTTGATTGGACTTGGAAAATACCAGCCTTTCAATTTTGACGATTTTGCATCGGAACCGCTGGAATCTGACGTCATAGCCGGCGCGGCTGCTGTAACTACTACAGACCGCGATTTCCTCATCATTCTCCTTCTCTCCTCGTCATGCTTCTTCACTTCTTCCTGTTCCACATCACCTCTCTTACTTGTGTTACCGCTACTCCCTCTACTCTTAAACAGAGACCAAAACGGTGATGTCGTTTTCGGACTATCTTTGTTGTGTACAGAGCTATCAGCCGAAGCCTTTGACCGCAGAAATGGAACTGCGAGAGACCGTGACCGCCGGAAGGACGGCTCGCTCTCGATCAGATTCGAAACGCGGCCGACAGTTCCGATTCCGGAGGTAAATGATTCGTTGAAGCGAGAAAAGGAAGAAGACGAACCGGATGAGGAAGTGGTAGCGGCAGCAGAGCATCCACAGGGGCGTACTTGAGCACACTCGGGACAGAGCGACGAGAGCCGCTCCCGGAGGCATACGTGGCAGATTCCAGTTCGGCGGCGTTTCGAAGGGTGTTTTGGACATTTCCACACCTCTTCGTCATCGATGAAATGCGCCATATCAACGGCCGACCCTTCTTTCTCTCTCTAGCAAGAACAGTTTCTTGTTTTGGACTTCTGGTGGCTGTGAGACTTATAAAAGAAACCCAGGTTGATATGTTAATCATGGTTAAGAGGGTCGATTGGTAAATCTTGGGAGGCTAACGACTGCATTAAATTGCCCTGACTTCAGTAGTAATTTACGGGAATTGCCATAATTTGCGGGAATCATGGGACAAAGATAACCCAGATATTTTCATATATTTACAGAACGGGACTGGTCGTGGTTGAACAGCTGGGTTGGCTCCCGTTGACAGTAAAAATAAATATTGTAGAAATTAAACATTAACTGGTCAAAAAAACTCCAAGATGAATAATGTTTTAGTTCACACGTGAGTTGGGAGACATTATTAAGAAAAAAGTCTTCTCAATATTTGTTTTATTTTTTTTTCCTCCAATTATTTCAATAATTGAATTTATGATGATTATATGACACAATATTTATATAATTTATGTAGAAAAGAGTATTTGCATAATTTAAAATAATTTTTATAATTTATTATTTAGTTCTTGAATTTTGATTGAAAAAACATTTATGTCTCTTTATTTTTTTAAAAGAAAATAAAATTTTATTAATAAATAGTCATGCGACATCTATAATTAAGATCAAAATCAATAAAATATAAATTTAAAATATCAAAAAATGGATAATAATATTTAGATATATGCCTGACTAAAATGTTAAAACTAATCAATTAGGCATGATATCCTAAGCATTATATATCCAAGTATATGTTTATAATCTTTCGATGTGTGATTATGGATTATTATTTTTACAGTCCCCTCAAGTGGCAACTAGATGGAAATAAGATCTTATTAAATTCAGTAGGCACTTACAAATTTATGATACAGACTGTGTGATACAATTGAAGGCCTAACACGGCCGAAGAACAAATTTAAAAGTCCATTATCTGATAAGAACTGAAATCAACCCCATTTTCGGGGAAAATACAATTGAAATAGAACTGAAATCAATCACATTTTCAGCGAAAACACAATTGAAATCCATTATTAGATGAAATATTTGAAGAAACCCACTATGGGGCAACAACCCGAAATATCCTGGAAATTGAAATTGAAATTGAAATTCCAGTCAAATTTATGATTGAAGAGACGAAGGGTATAAATGATTGATTTGGCTCCGATACCATGTGAGAATTTCAGAATGAATAATAATATTTAGACTTATGTATGACTAAATGGTTAGAACTAACTAATTAAGCATGATGTCATGGGCATTATATATCCAAGTGTAGGTTTGTAATCATTCAATGTGGGATTATGAATTATTATCTTAATACTATGTTGTTGTATTCCAAATCACAGCTTTCTTTCGAAAGACCTCGCTAAATCTGTTGCTTTCTTGATGAACGAATAGATCTGACATCATAAACCATATTTTGAAAGCATAACTAAGACATATTTGTATTTTCATTCCGTTAACTTTTAAATTATTTCGTCATTTGTATTTTTCATTATTTTATTATAAAATATACATATAATACCTAAAATATTTATTCTTTCAATTTAAATTTATCATTTCTTTAAAAAATTATTCTACTGTCTTTGAGAACGAACCAAGAAAGAAGAAAGATTTTTTAAGAAATATGATAAATTTGAATTGAATATATATATATATATATATATATATATATATATATTATGATAAAATATTATTTTACCCTATAGATTAAAAAAGATATATTTTAAAATTTTGACAGATGAAATGAAAATGCACAAATACTTTAATTGCATTTTAAAAATAGAGAAACCTCGATATTATAAGATCAAAACTCATGGACTAAATAGTAAATTATCATTTTTTTAGTAATTAAAATTTTCTTTTTCTATCAACAGTAGCCTTGAAGTGCATAATTTTAGGATCCCAAAATACCCTAATTCTCTCATATCTTGTACCATGCAAGTTTCAACCCTCTCAAATCTAAGTTTCAAATGTCTTACTATGGAAGAAATAACCAAAAAGCTTCATGATGTCTCGCTTTCTCGTGAGAATCAAAGGATCAATCTAGGAGACGAGGCTATCATGATAGATCACGGTAGTTTTAGTTTTAGTTACAAAATGGTGTCTTATGAGACGCTTTATAGGCAATAAACCAATGAATGTCATAGCAATCCATCATGCCATGGCAAGGGTCTGGCAACTAGTAAATGGGCTAACTTTCGAACTCCAACATACTCCTATATTATATTTTTACTTTTTTATGAGGTGGATTTTGATTATGTGCTTGATAATGGTCCTTTGACCTTTAATGCCTACTTTTCGTGTTTCAATGTTATTATGGTGATACCCCTCCATAAATGGTCATTCTACATGAAACAGCTTTTTGGGTTTAGGTTGAAAACCTTCTACCTTGAGGGATAACAAAAGATGTATCTAAATCTATATTATGTTGGTACTTTTATTGTGTTTGTTTCAAAGGAAGCACAATTGAGACCTATCATGAGGGTTCAGATTTTGATTTATGTCTCCAAGCCACTTTTACATAGAATGAATTAGGAGAAAGCAAAAGTTTTACTAAGGGTGAAATTCAAGTATGAAAAGCTGTCTACATTTTGTTTCAAGGGTGGAATGCTAGGTCATGGAGAGTGGAAGTGCAAGTTTATGATTTAAAACACTTCTATAATGACCACCCTTTTATTTTGTTCATAGCAACAACCCAGGGAAGAAAAATTCTTACCCTAACGCCTCAAGTTCAATGGAAATTCCACCTACATCATAACAAGAGTTTAATCCATTCCCATCTCCACCAAAATAAACTATTACACCTCAAGCTATGGTTCTTGTTAGTGCAGCATTAAGTGGAATAGTTGAGCAATTTAATGGTTCTCAGAAAAATGCAAGACAGTAAAGCATCCTAAAGTCGTGGCTCTAGAAAGTGTAAGAGAGAGTGTTGTTAAGAACATATTGGCTCTTTCCGTTATCATTCCATCATCAATTACTGAGAAGTTAAACTCATATGTAACAAGTTCTGCTCTACAGACCCGTAAACAACCATGAGTATGCTTTGCTAGAATTATAAAGTTTTAGGAAATTTTGATATAGTTCATCATTTGAAATCCCTAATTAAGGAGCATTGCCATGTTATTGCTTTTCTAATTAAAACTTTTTTATCAGTTGAGAATTTCAATGAATTAAAATTTCATCTTGGATATGTGAATGGTATTTGTATTCTCATTCTACCTTTTATATTGATGTGAGTGTTTAAAATATGGTCAATTCTATATGGTGCTTTATTGGTTTTTATGGGGTCCAGATAAAAATTCATGTCATCAATCTTGGAATTGTATTAGATAACTAAGTTGTGTTAATGATCATCCATGGATGATTAGGGGTGTCTTTAATGAAATTTTATTTAGGTAGGAACAAAATGATGGTCGCAATCATCCTCTTTCTTTGATAAAAGCATTCTTTGTTTCTACCTTAGACTATGTATTTTATGATTTGGGATTTGAAGGACAGGAGTTCACTTGGGGAAGGGGTTTGAAAATGCTAATTTGTAATTTTTTGAGAATTTATTTTTAAGGGTTTTATCCAAATAGTCTGCTTAGGTACATAACCAGAGCAGTTGAGGTTCTTTAAAGAATTCTAGGAGATTGGTTGGAATTTTCACTTGAAATTTTTACTAGAGTAAGATAATACACTAAGAAACCTCCATCTAAAATTTCATATCATTTGGACTTAATACCAAAGTGATATGACTTTTCAAAATTTAGTATTATTTATAGCCTTAAAACTGTGTAATGATGAGCTTGTGTTGAAAAATTCTATAAAAATAACTTATTGACCTAGAGTTATATAAATGGGAAAATAATGAAATTATAAGTTTAATTGAAGGAATAGAACTTTAGTCTAAAGGGGTTTGGAGTCTAGAGACTAATTAATGAATAAACCGAAATCGACAAATTGATATCAGCAATAAACTTAAGGGTTAGGTTCCTACTATATATACTTGGTTAGGGAGTATAAACCAAGCTAAAAATTGAACAAAAATAAGCATTAGGGCTATAATTAAGTGGTCTTGAAGTTCATAAAGTTGAATGATAAATTTGGCAAAACGGGACCTAAAACGGAGCAACATAGAAAAAAATACGTAGAATTTTGAAACTTGATAAATATGATATGAATAGGTAGAAAGGATTAGGGGAAATGATTCATGAATAGATTTAATTTAAACTCATAAGGTTAAATGAAATAGCCATAAGTGTGAAGGATGGGATTTTTTGAATGATGGATACGAAAATTTAGGTTTAATGAACATAGTTCAGCAAAGGAATGAAAATGACATTAGTACTTGATGAACATGTTAATAAAAACATCAAATATCATCTTATGATTAAAGTTTAAATGACATTTAAATGACACTCATTTTAATTGTAAATTTGCAAACAAATTATTTGATATACTACAACTTGAAGTGTAGACTTGCCACCTGGTGGGCAATGATGCAACGAACGAATGATGAGTTAAATATAACTCATCATGTCTGGCATTTAACCAACTAAATATTCCTTAACCATAGCAATCAAAATATTTCTTATTTATATATAATAAAAATATGGTTTTTCATACAATATTTTACAAAATTTGTGAAATCAAATTTTGGTACTAAAAATGGTTTTGATCAATATGTTTTGATTTATTATTTATAATTAGTCTCAATGTCAGAACTCATACGTATATATAAATATATATGTATGTATGTATTTTTCATGGATATTACCTTGGAATATTGGTTCTATTTTGAACATATTATTGCTAGCTTTGATGGAAAACAAATGGGGTTTTGAGAACTCATATTTTGAAGGACGAAGTCATTGTATAATGTACGTAACGTTATTATTGTGCACAGTAATCCCATGGAGGGGATCAAAGATCCAGCCTGTCAAGGAGGGTCATGACTCCGTATCAGCCGGAGGGGTACGACCCTGGCCATATTGATGTGATCAATCACTGTGACTGTGATTTGTTGCGATGGCACCCACAAGGAGAGTGTCAAAAATTGTAGGATTGATTAGCTAAAATGTATGGATTCTAATGCTTGGATATGATTCTGGATACTCAATTCTCCAACTGAAAATTTTGATATAAGTACTAGAAATTTTGGTAAAATATACGCATGGTAATGATTATTTTATATCCATATATTTTTATTCAAACAAGTTGCTACTAAAAATATAGATATATTTACTATTTACTATCCGTATGCTCTTACATATTTACTATTTTATAAGAGTTACTTAGCATATGTACATAGATATATTTTAAATATAAATATACTATTATCTCTGTTGACGAGAAATATCATAAATATAAATTTTAAGGATTTTCACACACACACACACATATGATGCTTTATATTTATTTCACTGAATTATATTTACTCGTGTTTGGAAAATTATTTTAGGTAATATGAAAGAGCACTCGTCACCACCCCAACAGGGGTAATTAGACATCTGGGCCCTCTCTGCTTGGACATCGGATGTGCTGATGTGTATATGTAGCATGTGCTTTCTAGAAAGCTCTTAATAAACTATAAACTTACTACTTAATATTTTAGATTATATTTATGCTCTAGTTTTATGGAGATAAAGACTTGTAATTAAGTATAAGATGTACGTAGTACTGAAAACATACTTAGACCTAGCTAAAGGATCATATCATATAGAATTTGCTAGGATAACTACTAAAATCGATCTAGATAATGGAATTAGGAAAATGGGTGAAAATGGTTGGGATAGTAATCAGGAAACACTGGGCAACATGAGGGTAAGGGTTGCATGCACGCTTGAGAGTGAAAACTAAAACGAAATGTAAATCAGCATGATACACATGAAAAGAAACATATAAAATATATGTGAATTGATAATGAATTCCATATCATGAGGCGCATTTGGGTTCTATGTATTTTGGTACATAGTACATTTCTAAGCCCTGGGATTGTCATATTCAACAAGAAGTTAGGATGTGACAATGCATGAATTGACTAACTATACTACTGACATATGAAAAATAGAGGTGAGTATGTGATATATAAATTAATTTTCTCACTAAACATTGATATCTTTCTTTATTTTTTGGCGTTTGGTTTGAATATTCTCCAAGTTTTTCTTTTTTGAGCCATTGGTGTGCCTGTCCGTTTATAAGTGAGAATCCCCACCTCAATTAACAAGTCTAGTATGTACTTCCTTTATGGAAGAAATATACCTTTTTTCGATCAAGCCACCTCAATTCCTAGGGCCATACATTTCTATATGGGCCATACATTAGGTTTTACAAATTTCTGTCCAAATAACACCTTTTACAAGGGGAAAACACATATTCTACTCGGGCAGTTGCACGAGACGTGCAATAGGCCATACATACTATTGCCTACCAGTGTAATAATGCCTATTTATACATTTTTTTCCCAATAAACATACCAATACAACCATAGTTTTACTCAGAAATTGGGTTGCTTTGATACCACTTGAAGGAGTTAACGAGTTGCGCAACGTAAGTGAAAATGAAAAATTTTTGGATTTTGATTTCTTTTTGAAAACTTAATACATTGTTAAAACTCTTTTAACAAAGTAGGTTTAGACATTTTTTAAACTCTTTCAAACATTGCCCTAACCAAGATTAAGGACCATAACTCTACAAGGATTATTTCATCAATTTGTGTGCAAAACACTATAGTTACAAAGAAAGGTTAGAGATATCAAATATCTCAGCTCCTTCCTTCATTTAGCTCCTCAAGTGTGAAGCCTCTAGCTTGGAACACACTAAAACTTTCCAAAGCTTGTTTCTCCTTGATTCTTTAAAAAGCTCGAACCAATCTCTCCTTGGCTGCCCGAAAATGGTTCTTGCTCCTCTCTTGAATCTTTGGAGGTTGGAAATTAATTTTAGACTTCAAAAACCTTTACACCCTTTTATTTCTCAAAGAAATTAGAATAAGAGTTTGAAGTTGAAGAACTTTTCTTAAAACACAAACTCCTTTCTCTCTATATTTGATGTGGCTAAAGAAATTTTCTCTCTCTAGCTCTAAGAGATTTTTTAGAATGAAGAATAGTGACACTCACTTCATCTCATTGAAAAATATGAAAGACCTACTACCTTATATATCTATACTCTCAACCATCTTTTTCCTTAAAATGAGGAGGAGAATGGGAATGTTGTTTGTTGACTTGTTGACTAGTCAACTAACTAATAATATAATGACTATATTATCTTCATCACAAAAGGATAATTACTAATGATTATTGTTGGTAGGAATTCTCTACTAATCTTTGATTAACCACATATAATGTGGATTAGACTAAACACCTCATGTTTAAGCCTAATTAAATTTATTTGTCCAAAACCATTTCAATTTAATCATC
>CAOJBK013256894.1:0-12855 GCA_948294925.1 Codiaeum variegatum
TACCTTAATTTCACCAAATAAAAGAATAAAAATTAAATTTAAGAAAATAAAAATATAAAAAATAAATTATTCGATTGAAATTTGAAGTAAATTAGAGACTCATAACATTAAAAATGATTATATATCACTAAAAACCATAACTTTTGAGTCATCAATATTTTGCTAAAACACAAAAATTGTCTATGAACTTGGACATTTGTTACAACTCTATCCTTCAACTCATTTTTATTACCATATGATCCTTTAACTTTGAATAACTGTTCAACATGTCATTTTAGCAGATTATAAGTCAAAAGTGACATGCAATGTATTTTTTTAATATATTTTTTTTCATATTTTTTATTAAAAAATTAATAATAATAAAATTAACTTTAATAACAATAATATCTCTATACCAATCTCATCTTTTATTTTAAATATAAAAAAATAGTTTATAAAAATATAATTTATTTTATGTAAAATAATAATATTAGAAAAATAAAAAATAATTTTATAATTATAAAATATAATTATTTTATAAAAAAAATAAAATTTCTCATAAGATAATGATCTTAGAGAAGTAAAATTAATTTCATAATTCTTTTATTCTGTAAAATATGAGAAAAAAATAATTTTTTAAAATAATTATATTTTATAATTATGAAATTAATTTTTAATTTCCTAAAAATATTATTTTACATAAAATAATTTTTTTTTATATAACTGTTTTTTTTTCATTTAAAATAGAAGATGAAAATGGGATAGGGGTATTATTGTTATTAAAATTAATTATTATTATTAATTCTTTAATAGAAAATATGAAAAATATTAAAAAAATATATTATATGTCACTTTTAACCTGTAACGGTGAACAATTATCAAAAGTTCACCTGATAACGAACATGAGTTGAGAGATAATGTTGTAACAAATGCTCAAGTTCGGGGACAATTTTTGTATTTTAGCCACAATATTTTGAGATTCAATTCAACCATATTCTCTCCCTAAGAAATACTATATATAAAAAAAAGGCAGAACATCACTTGGATAAAAAAAAAAAGTATTGAAGTTTAAAGTTGTGTTTCAATGGAAATTTAATTTAATTTAATTCTTTACATTAAATGATATGCATATTAATTTTATATGGAACTCACTCCAATATATTTTACAGACATCTTTCTAGGTTTAGTTTTAAAAAATATTAACTTTTTGAAGAATATCTATAGGTATCAATATTGTGGAATAATACCAAAACCCTAACACTAGGAAGTGGCAAATCTTGGGAACAAGATTTGGATTTGTTGTCAAATTTCCACCAAACATTAGGCTCAACCTATAAGAATTATATACTGATTAGGTAAGTACAATTTACATATATATAGAAAATAGAATTCTCCTTGTACATCATCACTTGAGTTTTCTAAAACCCATTCCAAGAAAATGGTTTTTTTTTTATATATATATAAATCATGAGCTGCAAGAATTAATGATCGCACCCGAACATCTCAATTAGGTTGTCACCCTTTTAGTGACCTTTATATCTTCAAGAGCTCAAAATATTATTAAAGGGAAAAGGAAAAGAGTTTTGAATACAACTCAAAGACTAGTGAAGCCTCAAAAATAAACAAAGCTAGACAAACAAACAAAATTAGACAAATCTAAAGGATTCCTGCCTAATGAAATTCATATAAAAAATATCATTACAGAAATCAGGCAAACTAAGCTACCATACTAAAGAAGGATTTAGCCTTCCAAAGTTCACCAAGCGACCAGCTACTCTATTACCTTCTCTGTAAGTGTGTGAAACCACAATCCACATATCATCAAAATATGAAAGACAGTTAGTTCACTTAGCTTTGAGGTGCCAAGGGACAATAAGGGATTGAAATTTGATTAGTGCAACAACATAAGTCGAATTACTCTCAATTCACAGGTTATGCCACCCCTTTTTCCACGAAGTATCCATAGCATAAATGGCTGCTTAGAGTTCAACCATGTATGCAACATCGTTACTTGTACCAAAAGAAAAACAACTTAAGGAGTAGCCTCTTGTATTTTTGAAAATTCCTTCTGAACTTGACCAAGAATTATCAAAAGATCCATATGAGTTCACCTTGATCCAATGAACAAGCGGATGCTGCCAGATTACTAAAATGATAATAGGCGCTCTTCTAGGCCTACCCTTAATGTGCAAAGAATTAAGCACATTTAATTTTGACAACATTTGTCTTACTCCCAAGCTTAAAAACATCCACCTCTCTCATAGCAAGCCAAAATTTACATAAAATCACATGAGTATTAGGTTGAGAATCACTAAAAATTGCCTCATTACAAGAAGCCCATATACTCCAAAAACCCGAAACAATAGCCGTGCGCAAAATTTGAATGAGCTGGGAACTAAATTGCAAAGTCAACACTCTCTCCATAAAATAAAAAATGCTATTGCTTGCTCTAAAACTCCTCCCAAGTAGCCCAAAAATGCTATGCCAAACCATTATAGCAAAGGGACAATCTAAGAACAAATGGTTCACACACTGATCATTACTACCATATAATCGTCAAATGGACGTCATGATAAATCTCATGCGAATTAAAACATCTTCTGTGGCTAGCTTACCATATAACACCTTCCAACACATCCATGAACGAGATATAGAAATGAATGAAGTCCAAATAAATTTGAAAATCAAAGAAAATGGTTAAAACTTCAAATGATTATATTTTATGTGAAAAAAAAGAAACACATGTTGTAGTTCTATAATTTTCATCTTAGGGTTGGAAGTTATAAAATTTACAGTTTATCTCAATCCAGTTTGAAATCTTAACTATCTATTGCAACTGCTTTAAAAATTAATCAATATTATAAAACTATCAGCAAATCACAATCAAAATACATTTTGTTTTATAATTTTAAAATTTTCAATTTAGACTCTCATCAAATTCAATCTGACCTATTTTTATTTTATTGACCCACTATATTTTAGCCTAGTTCTTTATCAGGCTCATTCGAGATTGATTGTCACGAATGAAGTAGCCCTATTTTTTTTTCGCAAATAGCCCTATTTTTATAACATTATTTATAAATTTATTAATAATATTGTTATTTCAATTATATAATAAATCCTATTCAATGACAATAAAGCCATGCTTTCCACCTTAAGTACCTTATAATTAATCAAAAACAAAATTAAAAAAGATCAACTAAACTTTGCTTTTGAAAGGATCTGATTCTTTGGAAGTTTGATGCAAGAATTAAAAGTAAAAAATAAAAATAAAAAGCAAAGGAGAATATTCTAATTCCAGGAGTTTTAGCTCGTTCTTTATAATTTTTGATCAAATTCTTCATTAAATGCCCCACTCCCATGAATATATACACACATAAAGTTTAGTTCACTTTCAATAATGCAAATATTAGAAAATTGCAACAAATCTCACACAAAAAAGCTTCACATTATTACCAACTCATTTCTATCAATTTGTCAGGATTTGCAAAATATTTTATAAATATTTTTTTAGCTTATCTCGTAAGTGGTATGGCAAAAACAAGCTGCTAAAATCCAGCTCATGAACTAATAATATGAAATAAAAAAATGAAATATTGAAATTTCCCAATTCCTTCAAATTAGGCTTTTTGATCTAAAAGTTATTCTTATATTCTCTTCTCTTTTTAAGTGGATTTCACTGTATTTCTCCCATACTTAGCCATCTTAATTTTAAAAAAAAAATCTCTAAGCACATGCTTTAAGCTATCAATTATGAGGGTGTGATTGTGAAATTTCATCAAATGGGTTTGCTGGGAAATTTTGTACTAAGCCAACCACTTTATGCTTTGTTTAATTGAAGTTAAGTACCTCTCCTTTCATCTTTTCTTGGACTTAATTAATGTTTACAAAGATTTAATTAAGATAGTGAAATTACTTTCATTTTGAATTTTTTTCATAAACTTTTTTATTTTTATTAAAATTAGGGGAAAAACCAACTAAGATGATGAAAAAATTCATACCTAAAAATTAAGCGAAGAAGTACAACACGAGTACAAAGAAAAGCAAGCAAAGGCATAGCAAAACAATTACAACAGAAATCTATACCTATTAGACCAGTACTTAATGTCATAAGAAGATAAGAAGAGAGCATTATTGACATAGGGGAAGCTAGAGTTGAAGGCTCACATCCAAAGCCAACAACGAAAGAAAACTAGGTGGACACAAACATCAAAATCTAAGCCTTTGTTGCAGAACACCACATCATTACTCATGCTCCAGATGGTCCATAAAATAGCAAAAAACAAATTGGTCCAGAATCTACGTTGCATCTTCCCAGAAGCAAAGGAATACCAAAGCAGAAACAACACATGAAAATTGTGAGGCAACACTAAGATTACACCCCATCAATTTAAGAAGTAACACCACAACTTCCGAGAGAAAAAACAATCAAGAAAAAGATGATGAATGAACTCTTTTAAAATCTCACAAAATGGACAATGATTCTCATTGATAGCATATAAGCCACAGCTAAAGAGAAAGTCTTCAGTTCCCAAACCATGATTTATGACTAACCAACCAAATAACTCAACCTTTAAGGGGCTGTAGCTGCACCATAAGTGACAGAGAGGAGCATTAGAGCTAAAACGAGTGTCTATAAAAATAGAATGCACTGCACCAACCTAGAAGTTACTGTATTTGGGATGCTATAGCACTAGAACACACAACAACGGAACAAAATAGGGACAACAGCTCATCCACATGCTGCACTTCTACTGATAGCAAGGGGTGAGACAAAGAGAAGCTCCAAAACTATCATTCTCCCAAAACCCAAAGTCCACTATGAACCCAAATTTATTAGTTAAAAGAGAGATCAAATTAGGAAAAATAGAGTTCAGGGGATTAGTACTACACCACCAATCGGCCCAAACTAATATGGTAGAGCCATCACCAAGTTTACAAGCAATACAGTTAGAAATAAAAGAGCTATAGGCATCATGAGTACAAAATGAAGAAAGAATTCCATACCAAACAGCTGAGAATTTACAACTGAGCTTACAATGCAGAAAATCCAACCTGAAATGGCCATATTTGGTACTGATTACACACTTCCAAAGAGCTACCAAATCATTACTGAGACACCACAACCATTTGAACAATATAGCCTGATTATGTAAAAGGACATCAGAAATATCGAGACCACCACCATGTTTGGCTGAATGAGCTTCTCCCAATTAACACGATGCAACCGACGATTAGAAGCTCCCCTAGACAAAAAAAGGCCCTGATATGCTTATTAATGGCATTATCCACCGAGATTGGTAGCTTAAAAATAGAAATGTAGTAGAGAGTTAGGGAAGAGATAATTGCTTTGATAAGACATAATCGCCCAAGAGAGTGTCAAAAGGCAAACCAATGTACAAAAATGGCAATGGTACAACCTTGCGTAGGATAAGAGAAGAAATGAAAGTCAATAAGTTATCATAAGTTTTGACATCTGTTAGAGAGCTCTTATGAAAATTGATATTAAGACCAAAAGCCATAAAAAATAACGAAGCATATGTGAAAGACAAACCCATTCAGAGGTGTCAGGTGAGGAAAAAACCAGCACGTCATCCGTAAATTACATGTGAGAGATGGGAACACTCATAGCAGACAAATAAAAGCCAGAAAATAATCCCAAATGCACCATTTTGTTATTATGATAAGAAAGAGGTTCAACTTTCGTAATAAATAAGAATGGAGAAAGAATGCACCCTTGCCTCACACCATTGAAAAATTTAAATTCCACAGTTGGTGTTCAATTAATCATAATTGAAGCTTTCAAATCTGCAAGGCATTCTAAGATCTAGTTACACCATTTTGAACTAAAGCCCATGTTATAAAGAACCTAAATAAGATAGCTCCACTTGACATAGTCAAATGCCTTTTCAAAGTCGAGTTTAAATAGAACACAAGGAGTCCTCTCTTTCTTGCAAAAGTCTATAATTTCATTAGTCACAAGAAA
This sequence comes from Codiaeum variegatum, assembly GCA_948294925.1. NCBI lineage: Eukaryota > Viridiplantae > Streptophyta > Magnoliopsida > Malpighiales > Euphorbiaceae > Codiaeum > Codiaeum variegatum. Next base: position 5,966 of record CAOJBK013256894.1, read on the forward strand.
GCTGTGGAGGATTTGTCTACCTCCAATAAAGGTTGATTGGTTTGGGCATAATAAGAAAATCCATGACCTCATTAAGGCGATTAGCTAGGCGCCTAGCTATGATCTTATAAAGACCATGGATGAAGGAGATTGGCCTTTAGTTAGTCACCTTTGAAGCCCCTACTTTCTTAAGAATGAGAGTTTTGAAGGATCACTTAACATCATATGAAAGCTTCACCATGGCATAGAAGCTATTGACTATAGCAAAGACATCACTCTGGATGAAGTGCCAGGCTTTCTTATAGAAAAAAGAAGTTCACCCCATCAGGTCCTGAGGCTTTAGAAGACCCACATGATCAAACTAATTCACAGACCTCCTCTAGAGTGAAAGGAATCTCCAAGCTTGATGCTTGCTTAATGGAAAGGTGCTTGAAAGGAAGGTTCTTAATAGTAGTATCAAAACCTTACTCCTTATTGAACCTCTCTGTGAAGTGATCTAGAAAAGCTTTAGATATAGAGTAAGAATCTCGAAAAGTGTGCTTACAATTGGTAATGGAAAAAAATGGTGTTCCTACGCCAACTATTAGATGCCTTAATATGAAATAAGTAGGTATAACGTCACCAAGATTACACTCTTGCACCTATGATTTCTAACTCCAAATAGACTATTGTTGTTTTAAAAGAACAGATTATTGTGCTTTGGTATAATTCAAGAAAGAAACTTCAAATTCAATGAGTGTACGAGTTTCTACAATAAAGTCCCATAGGTGAATAAGATCATTCAACCAGGAAAGTGAGTTCTCAACATTGCCAAAAATGGTTAGGTTCCACATCAACAAGATGTGCCTCAATTTCTTGCACTTGGCGGGCAAAGGCACAAAAGTGGGAAGAGATTCCCAGAAGTCTCTCAATGGTATTAAAGCCTGGATAGCTCCACCAACAGTTTAAGGTACGGAAAGGGTTCAGACTAAAGAACAAAACAAAGTTACTCACCCAGAGAAGGTTATGATCTGAATAGCCCTTCGCCAAAGAAGACAGACATGTAGAGGAAAAAGTAGAGAGCCAAATATAATTAATAAGAGCTCGATCAAATCTACTCATAGAGAAGCTATTCCGCATGAAAAATTACTACCTTTAATGTCCAAATCAATCAAGTTACCATTTAACATATAATTCACAAAATTCTTTACACCAAGAGAAGGGGTAGTAGCTGGCTTACAATCTTCTGGCTTGAGAGTTTGATTAAAATCACCCACAATAATAAGAGGGGATTGAGAGTGCATGTTAATAAAGCTGACTAAATCATCCCACAAGGATTGTTGAAGAGAAACATCACAAGGTTCATAAACTACAATCAAAATACAATTTGGAGGCCCTGTAATAAAAGAACCAAGCAGAAAAATCTAAGAACACATGATGACATAAGAACACAAAGCAAAAACATTGTTGTACCAAGATGAGAGAATACCACCTGATGTGTTTCAAGAAGGGCTAGAGAGCCATCTGATGTTACCCATACTGCGAATAAGAAGAAACTCAATAGTGGAGCATTTAGTTTCCAAAATGAAGAGAAATTCAACTTTGAGTTTAAACAAGAGCTTGTACAAGTGACTATGCTTGCGGCGATTGCCCAATCCTCTAGCATTCCATGAGATTAATGAAATCATTGATAGAGAGAAAGATAAGTGCAACTAAAATAGGGATAGTCAGACCTGCTTCTAGGTATTCACGTCAAATGCAATCAAGTCCCATATATTGGTAAGTACCTGATCATCCGAGACTTGAAAATGGAAACTAAGCTGCTTCCCAAGATTCAAAGTTTCATTAGCTCTAGCTGCCAAAGTGTCAACATCAGCAGATCAATATTGCAGGTATGAATTGCGACGAGCAATGTCATTATCATATGCTTCTGCAACCTTAGCCTTCATGCGCCTCTTTCCTTTTGTACGAGGTAGGTTATGAAGCAATTTGACTACTTTTAGATATGAATAATATTGCTATGGGACTTGTAGATGCAAGACTTAGGAGTCCGCTTGCCCAAAGTAACATTAGTAACAATAAGAGTAGTAGATATGGAATTAGGTGAGCAAGTGCTGTAAATAACAAAATCAATACAGTAGGATCATTACATACCTCAACAATTTGCAAAGGTGGTGCCTAATCAATATGCACAAGGGTGGCAACAACATTATGAATTACGAGTTACGTTGTAGCAGGAGAGTTAAGAGAACAAGGATTAGAGGAAGACTTAACCAATTTCTCACCACTAGATTCCGGAGGCAAAAGGTTGTCAAAATCTTCCACGACATTAGAAGGAGTGACTGAAGATGGTCTATCAAGTGAAGAAGCTCGTTCAACAAATTTATTTGAATCCAAGCAAGTTTTAGCAACAGTATCAGGACATGAACTGTCAAAACATGTCAAAGAGTCATTGTCATCCATCAAGTTGTAAGAATCAATGTAAAAAACAAGATGCCAATGATCCTCAACAACATTAAGCAATAATAAATTATCCTTAAAGGCAATTCTCAAAACTCTACGAATAGATTTCAGTGAGGTTGTGCAGATGAGTAATCTTGCTTCGTCAGATCGTTGTCTATTAAAAGTTACTAGATCAAAAATAATGATTCACAAAAAAACTTTGAGAGCCACAAGAAAAAATATTTCTTCCAATGATTAAGGGGAACACCATGGACGTGTAACCAAACAAAACACCTCAAGGGAACAAAACTGGGTTTATAAGGCTAAACATTCACAAACCACTTTCCAAGAAGTAGAGTATCATATTTTAAATAAGAGTTCCTTTCCTCGATAGATTTAAAAGTGAGAAGGGATAGTTTCCATCTATGGTAGTGAAGGTAATCGATTTCTGACCAGCTTTTAATAGTGAGTCTTGAACATAGAAGACCATGCTGGGATCACGCAATGAAGCCACTAAGGAGCGTTTTGTCATCGATTGATCTATCACCAAGGTATCTACCATTAATAGATTTAGGAGCCCTATTCGCGTTTGCAACATGAGAATAGGTGCGATTATCAGTCAATCTATCAAGCTTTACAAAGGGTTTGGGTGGAGGTGCGACCTTTAGAGGAGCTTGTTTACAAAAGGAGTCTATAGAAGAGTCATTTTTCAATTTGTGGTGAGGCTTGCTGTAAAACAAAATTGCACCAAATAGTTTGAAGGAGGCAATGGAGACAACATTGATATAACATAGGATGTCAGTGCGGTATTTAGAGGAAGCTAGATGGATGAAGCCAAAAAACTTGTTCCTCACAATACGTTTCTTGGGTATGAAGACTTCATCGATCAACCAATGTTTGGAGAAGAGATCAAACAAAGCTTTGACATTCTAGGTTGGGGGAAAGTTTTCGATGTACAGGACATGACCAAAGGTTGGTGGGGATTGCCGGCTATGGTGGATGGGACTGCTAGGACAGTAGGTAAGGTGGGGAAGGTTAGGGTTGAGGTTCAGCATGGGGAAGAGTACTTGTGAGTAATATTCTTTCATTAATTTATACTGAACAAATTTGATGAATAGACTAAATTATTCATTTATTTAAAATTGATTAAGTTTAACTTGCATTTTTAGTTAAGATTAAGATGATGAAGTTATATACTTTTAGTATGTTGTTAGATTAATTTCCTAGAATATCTATCATGTTGAATAATTACTCATAATCGAAAGATAAGTTGCATTGAAGAGGTTCGTAAAGGGGCGAAAGTGCAATAAGTTTTCGAACCACATAAATTATATGTCTTATGTGACTGCTTTACTTATTCCTATAATTTATGTTCATAGATTTTGAATTACATATTACATTTTTGAATCATATTTTCGATCATTTGTATTCCAATAGATCTGTAAGATGGAAAACCTATTAAGAGGATCAAGTAAGGTGTCTAGTAAAGACTTTCTAACTCTAAAGTCAATAAGGCGTTTAGGGTTGGAGATTGAGGATGGATTAAACCTCTAGAAGCTCTTAGAATGAAAATTAGAGTTTTTAAAGAGGACTTTCAAATCTTTATTTGTGTGCAAAATGAGCTCGCTGGCCTTTAGAATTGAACTAGCCAAAGGATCAACTTGTAAAATAACTTTTGTCTTCTAGAAGTTATCTAAAGTTTTTGGAAGTTTGATATATTACGAGGGATAGAAAAAAAAATTCAAATCCACACGTAAAGCTTAATTGAAGTGGCAATAGCACTACTTTTATGAGTGAAAGGTTTTGAATTCGAGTCATCTTATCCATACTAAATAAGATTTTGCTATTATGACGTGTGTTAAGGGGATGACTACCTCCTATTTGTAATCTATAGTCTATTAGCCCTCCATTGTATCTAAAAAAATTCAAATCCCTTTTTTAAGGCATGAACATCAATGTTAAGAAATATTCTTTTTGGATGATTGATACTTTGGAACATTTTTTCAGACATCGGTATGTTGAGACAAGATGATTGAGGTCGACTATAGTATTTGAGATACTTGGTCCAGAAGAGCTATCAAAGAGATGGCTATTGGAAGAAGTCTTTGAAGAGTTCTGCTTTCGATGGTGAGCTTTTGGCCTTCTTGAGGTCTCCTGCTTTATTCTTTTTTGTCATTAGTTTCTTCCAATTTTGGATTGGGTCTTCTTATTCTAACCCGAGTAATGAGTATTTTACTTATCAAATTAAATTGTATTGTCCATAATTTTGAATCTAAAATTCAAATTTCAAAACTTTTATTGATTTAAAATTCAAAGGAAATTCAGATATTAAACCATTTCAAATTTTAACTATGATCATCATCTTTTAATTTTAATTAATTTATTCATGTATTAAACCATTTCAAACTTTATGTCAATAAAAAATACTAATATTTAGACCAAATTTATGAATCTTGTAAAGACTTGCCAAATGTCAAGGATAGAACAATAAAATTTTGGCCTTAGTAAAAAAAGGCAGCTTGAATTCAAACGTCTCATTATATATATTAAAAGGGGTAAAAAGCACTAAAAATGTATAAATTTTATTGTTTATTTCAAATTGCTTACTAATAAAAAAAATTGTTGCTGATTGCTCATTAAACTTTAAAATTGTTTCATTTTGCCTCTCTAGACATATTTTCCGACTGATTTGATGACGTGGCAAGATACATCAACAAAAGTGACATGTGTCATGCCACGTGTCAAACGACGTGGCGCTGATATGTCATGACACATGTCAAATTTGCTGACTTGTCTTGCCACGTAATCGAGCCGGTCGAAAAATATGTCCGAAGAGACAAAATGAAATAATTTCAAAGTTTAATAGGCAATCAGCAATAATTTTGTTCGATTTGTGAGTAATTTTAAATAAACAGTAAAATTTAAATATTTTTACTGCTTTTTTTTATCTATTTACATACTTATGAATTTTAATTTTTTTTGTTTGTTCTTGTAGAAAAAAAAAGAACAAAATATGTGCTTCTGATACATTATATATCTTTAACATTGAAACAATGTTTAATAGTACTTTTAGAGTTAATCATTTTAAATTCATTTAATAATTATATTTTTAAAAGGCTAAATTATGTAAAAAATAAATTAAATATTTTATTTATAATTTATATTAAATGCATAAAATTATTAGATTTTACATATTTTTACATTTCAAAATTATATTATTTATTTCATTCCATATTCAAAATTCCAATAGATAATTGTTAAATACACATCATATTTTCTAATTCTACATTTTTTTTCATTCTCATTCCAAATATACACTTAAAATCTACATCTTCTTATTCTCTCCTCCTACTCAATTCTAGAAAATCTCTTCATGGAACTTCCATCGAAGATTGTTAATGATTGTTAATATAATTATGGAGCTACTAATAGATATGATTCATATATAATCATATGCATGCATACCATTTTCTTCCGATTCAATCATATGAGAATGATTGCATGGCTCAAGTTTATCTTGACGTTATTTTTCTCCACAATATTTTTCAAGTTTTTTTTTTTATATTTTGATATCTCTTAAAACTCAAGTGTGTATTTAGAAATTGAGGTGTGTATTTAGTATGTCCCTAAAAGTACACATATCTTTTTTTTTTCTACAAGACCAAATAAAAAAAAGCTAAAATTCATAAGCATTTAGACAGGTAAAAAATAGTATGAATGTTTAAACTTTATTGTTTGTTTCAAATTACTCACTAATCATTAAAATTATTACTGATTGCCCAATAAACTTTGAAATTGTTTCATTTTATCTCGTCGGACATATTTTCCGACAGGTTTGATATTATGGCAAGACACGTCAGCAAATATGACATGTGTCAAGACATATTTGTGCCATGTCAAATGACACGTGTCATTTTTTTTACTGACGTCTCTTGCCACGTCATCAAACCAGTCGAAAAAATATGTCTGGTGAGGCAAAATGAAAAATTTTTCAAAATTTAGTCGGCAATCGGCAATAATTTTTCGGTTAGAAAGCAATTTGAAACAAACAGTAAGATTTAGGTATTTTTAGTGCTTTTTACCCATAATAAAAGGATTTGTGAAATTTTTTAAAAATTACCCAATGCATAGTCTATGCCAATTAAATCTCTTTAAAATGTAAATAATTTAAATTTTATACATGAATAACTTGCCCTTCATCAATAATGTAACAATATATAAACAAATTAATAAAAGTACTATTAAAAAATCTTTTTTTTAATTGGAGCAAATGGGGTAGAAGAAATTTGACCTTTAAAGTGGGAAATGATAGAAAGGGAATAAGTATTGTCACGACCCAAATCAGGATCGCGACCGGCGTGTAGCTAGACCGGAGTCCATCCACACAAGCCTTATAAACTAACAAAATTTCTAAATGCAATACCCATGTTCAATAATTCCAAACAGATTCTCAATCTTTAAGTCTCAGGCAATAATAAGGAAACAATGAA
>CAOJBK013257872.1:0-17675 GCA_948294925.1 Codiaeum variegatum
TAATAATTGACATTGTGGGGTATGTAATATTTTTTAATTATATAAGGGATTGTAATTAACTGTTAATTACTTATTTAGGGTATTTTCAAATTCATTGAGCCTATGAGCTATCTTTTCTTTGTAATCTCTCCTTGGTATGCTAAGGATACTTTTGTACACATGAGAAGTGGAGATGCAAGAGTAAAAGAGGGTTCAACCTATGGAGATGCCTAGTGGGAGCAAGAAGACTAGTGTAGTCTAGAATGCTTGTAATTTGATAACCTAAAACCCTTACTCATTCCTTGTGGCTAGGAATTAAGGCCTTAAGTCCATGATCATGCCTATGTAAATTATTGTCCATTTTATTGATATATATATGAGATATATATTATGCATGAGATGTATGTAAAATGGATAATGTGTAAAGTGAGACCTAATTTAATAAGGTCCAAAAATCTTCCAAAGTTAAATATTAAGTCATGGCTCTCCATTGGAGCAATGAATCTTGGAAACATGTTTCTGAACTTGTTTTCTTGAATTCATTATATATCATAAGATGTTGTGAGTATGAGATACATTGTATGGCAAGAACAATAATGTGTACATGAGTTGTACAATGTTCAAATCATCATACTCACTGGTCCAATGGGTTTGAATTAACTAATGTGAAAGGCCAAGAACGATAATGTGTACCTGAGGTTGGAAGCATTAGGAGCCAAATAGATTGAATCTCACATGAGATGTGATGAACAAGAGTTTTTTACTTACAAGAAATCAATCCTTAGAAAGATAATGTATAGCTTGTAAGATCGATGAACAAGAGTTATTCACCTTGCAAGATTTCAATCGACCCACTAGAGATTCACCCTAATGGAATCTCAGTGGGAAATTTTGGCTACTTTATGGGTTTAAGTTTCAAAGTTACTTTATGGGTTTAAGTTTTAAAGGAAACCAACTATCAGTTATAGGGAAATTTGGGTCAACATTTCTACCTTCAGCCAAGAACTTGGCATTTACATGATCACGATATGCCTATTCTTGCATGTTTCAATCATAAGATGCTTGGATATAGGCATAGGTTTTTATTTATTGCTAGGCCCTATACACATCACTTATAAAATGTGGGCACGTGTGACATTTTATTTCATAAAATTTCTCAAACTCACAAATCTGGCAGAGATACATTCCTCGGGGAAGGCCAACATCCACGTCCTACAAAGGTGAAAGCATTGAGTTAGTGTCTGCCTGAGAAAGGAACCTTAATCTTTCCCAGATTTCATTAAAATTTCTGGAGAAGAATCGTTCTTGAATTCTAGCCCACTAGGACCCAAACCGACTAGTTATGCCTAGGTTAATATCAAGATCATAGAGTAAAAAATGCCTAATTTGGGCATTATACAGACCCCTAAAATGTCAGTAGCTTTCTTCTTTTACATAAGGTTAGTCATGGGCTAGGCTATTCAAAGAAAATATGGTAGGGTAGGGGAGCTCTTGAATGGACCCAAATTGATGAGCACAATATTGGAGACTTTAAACCTCTATGCCCCCCTTTGCTTATACTCTAGTGCTGATTGGGAGATCCCTAGAAATGAGTATGCTACCCTAAGAATCCCTCCAAATCTTAACCTTTGGGTGCCTAGCTTCATATGGACTACCAGCATAGGAAAACTGAGCCTAAAGAGGACCATATTCTGAGGGACGAAAGGGGTAGAAAGAAGATAGAGGAGATTCTCGAGTGGAATAAAAGAATTAAACTCTTTTTTGATAAGAAAGGTTTTTAGGAGTATAGGTTAGGAGCCATTGGCCATAACAAGTGTAAGGTTCAGAAGGATCATGAAGATTGATAAATTAAGGGAAATAGGCCATTAACCATAATTGGACAATCCACACAGGTCCACAGAGTGAAGTAAAGGAAAAGACATCGGGACTGGAAAGGAAAGAGTGGATGCCCCTATAGATATGGCCAAGGATATAAGACCCTAGATCATACCTCACCCCTGAAGCTAGTGCCTTAGCAAGTTTCAAATTTTCCTTAGTCACTTTAACCGAAGCTGTGCAAAAAAATGTATTTGCTGAGGAAGAAAAGAAGGAAAGCAATGTGTTCATCATCATTAGGTTAGGGGGAATTTTTCCAATTCAGATTGTAATAGTTCTTATTAGTTATATGCATCTTATCAAAGGAAATTTCAATTTTGGAATCAAAAGGTATCAAAGGATCTGTAGTCTCCCTTGAAATAGGGATGTTAAGTAAAATGGCTAGATCAAAGAGTGTTATTGATATGAACTCAAAGCCAAGGAAAAAAATATTGCTTTGGGTTGACCAAAATAGAAGAGCAAAAAATAGAAGGGGACGATTAATCGGTAAAGGCTGTACACAAAGGTCTAACAACTTATCTTTACCTAAGGCTCTCTAAACATCTTTATTATAATTCAATAAGTGGTTTCTCTAGCTTTGAAAATCTCTATTAACTAGGGGCAATGACCTAACCATAGCATATTAGTTTGGAGATGATATGACATTAAAGTTAAGAAATTGAGGGGGGTTAGCTCCTAAGAAAAGAACATTTTGGATATCAATTAGGGATTCTAGTACAACAAGGAACCAAAGCATAACTAAATTGGTAAGGGATTAGTACCTGGTTATTGACCTCCTCGGACGAGGATAAGTCCTCATGATCCTCTATAAGGTTGACAGTTGAGGTATGCTTACTGATCATAGTCATTATGTATCAATAAGAAGATGAGATAAAATTGAAGAAGGAAAGAATTTTTAGCTACAATGGATAAAAGCAAAGAAAATAAGAACAAAACCATGAAAAGCTTTCAAATTACCAAAAAAAAAATCGGTTGGAAATACCTTGAGCAATCTAGCATTTTCAGCAGAATGATGGGGAAGAAATTATTTAATGCAAACATATATAAGGTAGTAATAAAAGACGTGACCTTTCAAATTTTGAGGCAAAAATTGGTGCCAAATCATGGCAGGAAAAAGATGAAAAGACGGGAAGTCAAAAGGTTGGGAGATGAAAAGACGAGAATCGAAAGCTAAAAAGGCAAGTTATTTGAAAAAAACCTTTTTTTTATTTGAATCCAGAATCAAAGAAGCACCAAATGTTTGAGTTGATACCTGGATGGATTGAAAAGGGGTCAGTGAGTGTGCATCCCTAACTAAGTAAACATAAAGATCTCAAACAAGGATGCAAGGGGCATTGTTAACATCAGCCTAAAGGCCCAAGATGGAGAATGCCCATGAAACCTCCATTGTTGGACGAGGACCCAAAGCTTGGCTCATAGGCAAAAGCCCATGCCGATTTAGGCTAGGCAACCCCATCATCCAGAACCATGGTTGAGTTTGCCAGAGGCCCCCAAGCATAGTTCTTAGTCCAAGGCTGAAGCCCGTATATTAAGCTTGGCCTAAGCTTAAAGTAAATATTCACCAAGGAGTCCTGGATCGGGTATTGGTTTCAGGCCTCAAATAACAGAAGCCTACTCCATGAGAAGGCCAAGATCCACATTGCCATGATCTTAGATATCTATGGATTGGCATCTTGAAGAACCAAAACCATTGGCCTAAGGTCTAGAGCCTCAGATTTCCCTAGGGTAAGTACTCACTGCCTTAGAAACCTATTTAAGGACATGATACCATAGATCCTAACATCATCACTCTTATCAACACAAACTATCTCTTTTTTTTTACTCTAAAAAATCCTAGGAGTAGATTGAATTAGACATCTAGTCCTCGTGACTGTAGCTGTACTACCAGAGTGACAACGACAACTTACATCTCTACTTGTTGAAGACGATTTATGGTCGTGGCCTATATACCACCCACCTCCTCCGTTCTTGGGGTCCTTAGCAATGGCTTAGCCTATATTTGGGGAGAAAAGATCAATCTAGAGCTCTGAACATGGTGACATCACCACTAGATCTAAAGACATATCCCATACTTAAGTTAATATTTTGTACTCTGTTGTGTCAGCTCTTTTATTTCTATTTATGCCATTATACTGAAAAATTACCAAAAATATATATTGGTTGGATATGTTCTTAGGGATTAATAATCATTTCCTTGATTATCTTATTCTCGTTTGTTTATTTTCCAGTCTAGACTAATATGGGGAACCCAAATTTCTGTTTTATCAGACTGACCCGAGTGACCTTAACGGCTTGGGACATTAAATTCTACGTAAATAGTCACATGTTTATGGGATTGGGCTACCCCATATTGTGTAGCCAATGACCTATTGAGCCTTTATTGAATTAAAAAAAAAAGGACAATTATTAACGTGGGATTATATGCCCAATAAGGTGATTGATACCTTCCCTTTTTAACTGGTCATTAGAAAAAGCTTATGAATTACTACTTTTATAAATTGTTGCATTCTATCTTATAGTAACCCAAGCATTATTCTATGAAAATTCTAGAAAAAATTGAACTTTGTGACACTCTTAATTGAAGTCTAAAAGCATAATTTTTTTTGTAAGAACAAATCAAGGAAAAGAGCTTGCAACAAAAGAAACTAAACTCGCAGAAAGGCTATGCTAAGGGCATCACCAAATAGTAGATTTCTAAGAGTAGGGGGAGCAAGCTCAATTAAGTGAAAACTAAGAGCACTTTATAAGCCTTTGACACCAAGTAATTAGCACATTGATTAGTTTCTCTGAAAATATGATTAACTTGGACACTTCAATATTTATTCATCATATCGCGTGCGACCATCACTAAATTGTTCAATTCGACATTACCTGAAGGCATACAAATTTTGTCAATTGCCATTTTGGAATCAGATTTAACTATAACCTTCTTAAAACCCATATTCGAAGTGGTATTGAGACCTGAAAGTATGCCTATAGCTCCACTTCAAGAACCTAGTAGCACCTGATCCAAGAGTCGTCCTATCATCTAATCAAACCACCAGCTACTACCACCCCATTTCTCACACCACAATCAGTAATGATCTTCATTGAATCACAAGGAGGAGGATTCCATGCTACTAAAATTGACTCCCCATGCAATAAAATGGGATTTGGACTTTAAACACTCATGAAACTACACTGAACCATATTGAAAAAATTCACAATATTTGCAATAGGCTCACCATAAAAATTATGGCTATTTGTTGAAGAGGCTATCATTTGGCCACTTCCAAATGAACCATATCATAGAAATAAATAATAAAACCCAATTAGAGTGAACCCCAACATTAAGGGAAGGCTCCCTAAGATATATAATGATCCAATTCTTGATATCCAATGAAAAGAATAAGTCCCATTCTTCTTGCTTAATGATTATATTCCAAATGATTTTAGCAAAAACACACTCCCTCAATGCATGAACGGTAGTTTCATCACCTCTCTTGCATTTGACACAAGTGTTGGAAGGAATGATCCTATGTTAAGCACACATTGATGTAGTCAAAAGGCGATCATGGGCAGCAATCCACACCATAGTTTTGATATGTTGTGGGGTATTTTAGCTTTAAAATATGCCTCCATAATCCATTCTCATTGCTTCAATTAACACCTGAAATAGAAGAGTAGTCTTTAGTTAAAGCAAAAGCAGATTTAGTAGAAAACTTACCATTACTTCAGAAATTCCATGTAATAATGTTAGGCTCGTAGTTGACACTAGGAGGAAGCATAACTACAATCTTAAGACAAATATGATTAGGAAGTACATGTTGAAAACTAATCCAATTCCAACCATTGTTTGTCACAAACTCATTATTGGTCCTATTCATCAAAAATTCAGGAATAACCCTATTAGCATAATTAAACAGAGGTTTACAACCCTTAATCCATCAGTCATTGTAGAAACAAATTAAAGACCATCACCAACCATCAATGAAATTCCTTTGAGAAAAGTGTCCCAAACCGAACTAATCCCTTTCCAATTAGCTAAACATCTGCTATTGATAATAATATTACCTTTGGGAATTTCCCCTTTTAAATATTTACTCTCAAGAATTTAAACCCAAAGACTCTATAGACTTGAAACCAAATCCCAACAGAGCTTTATAAGACCGCTTCGTTTATATGCCTACTTTGTCTAGACCCAAACCTTCATGATCCTTTTCTTGACAAATCTGGTTCTAATTTAAGATGGAGCTTTCTTCTATCATTAGAATCACCTCACATAAAATTTCATATTACTTTTTCAATCTCATCACAAACAACCAAAGGGAGCTTGGCAGTTTGTATAGTGTAGACTGGAATAGATTAAAGAACTGTTTGAGCCAAAGTAACTTGCTCGAGAAAGACAGGTGATCGGCTTTCCAATTGCTTAACTTCACTTTAACTTTATGGACAAGATTAGTATAATTATTCCTAGTTTTAAGCTCATAAATGATAAGGACCACAAGATACTTCCCAATATTATCAGTCTCAGTATAGCCAAGATTTAAAGCAATGTCCTTTCTTTCATCCGAACCCAGATTCTTTGAAAATAAAACCTTAGTTTTAGCTTGATTAACCTTTTCTCCTAAATCTTTATAAAATCTAGATCGACTTTCCAATTGCTCAACTTCACTTTAACTTTATGGACAAGATTAGTATAATTATTCCTAGTTTTATGCTCATGAATGATAAGGACCACAAGATGCTTCCCAATATTATCAGTCTCAGTATAGCCAAGCTTTAAAGCAATGTCCTTTCTTCCTTCTGAACCCAGATTCTTCGAAAATAGCACCTTGGTTTTAGCTTGATTAACCTTTTCTCCTGAAGCTTCATAAAATCTATCAAGAACATCCTTTAAGACTTTAACTTGATCCAAAAATGCCTCTGCAAACAAAAGGAGATCATTGGCAAAAAATAGATTTCCAAAACTTCATATTAACTACTTCCTGAATGCATTTGGACAGACGTTCTATACAAAGAACAAAAATATAAGGAGAAAGTGAATCACCTTGTCGAATCCCCCTTGAAGGGATAAAGGGGTCAATTTTTTCTCCATTCTAAAGAACTCACATAGAAGTCAACAAAGTCAGAAATCCTACAAGCTGGAGCATCTCATGAATGAAAACCCAATTAAGCCAATCATAAGCTTTTTCGAAATCCACTTTAATAAGCATCCAACCTTTATCATTTTTTTTGTCTTCATATAATGAACCACCTCCTCCACAATAAAAATATTATCAGTTATGTTTCTATTAGGGATAAAACTACTTTGATATTGACTAATCAATTTATTCATAAAAGGTTTACAGTACTCTGTAATTAATTTAGTAATAACTTTATAAGCCACATTACAGAGGCTAATAGGCCTGAAATGAGTGATGGATTCCAGGTTCTCTTACTTTGGAATTAATACAATGAGAGTACCATTAATCTCTGGAGGCATGTAACCGTTGTTCCAAAACTCCTTAACCATGTTGCTAAGAGACAAACCCATTGTACTTCACTAGCTCTGACTAGAGGCTTTGTAAGTAGCCATATCCTAAACAATCTTTTAAACCTCCTCAAGAGTAATCTCCTTTAACAAACTTCTAGCCTCTTTATTGTTCAAAAAATTAAAGTTAGTAACAAATTTTATACATTGACTGAAGTCTTTAACTTTACAATAAAGGTGATTGAAAAAAATCCATTACCATCTTCTTTAAAGTATCATCATCAACCTAACAATTGGAATCATCTCTAAGTGCTTCAATTTTGTTGCTCTTCCTTTTGATAATGGTGGAGGCATGAAAGAAGCTCGTGTTTCTATCACCCCCACTTTTGGAAACATAAAATCTCCTCTCGTAGCAACACAATTTCATATTCTTTAGAGAGAATATTACACCTCTCCTCTAATTTAGGAGAATTATGCCATTGGAGAGTAGATTCAATCTTTTTAATCTAGGCATAAATTTTGTTTTTCCTATGAAAAATATTGCCAAAATGCTGTCTCTTCCAATTCTTTACTACTTTAGTGAAACTAACCACATTCACATTCTAATTCATATTAGGAGTCCATAGAAAATAATAAATAAAGTTAAAGATTTACATTGAGACTAGTCTTTAAAGTTCAACTCGAAGATTTCAATGGAACAAAATAATTCAATCATATAGGGACATCCTCCCATAACCCTTCATGATGATCGTTTCATATGGCGAGTACTTCATCCGTTTCACCTAAATCATCCACTTAAGGTAGACCAGAGGAGAAAGGAGGGGTCTCATCAATATCAAAGCTTGATTTATCAAACTCATCACCAATAATATGTCTTTTCCCTTACAAAACAACATACCATTTTTTATCAGTTGGATCAGTGACATAAAACACTTGCTTTGCTTGGCTTTTTATAATAAAAGGTTCCTCCTTATGAACTGTCCTATTAAGATTCACCAGTGTGAATCCTAACTGGACAATTTGAACACCATTATTGCTGCTAACCCATTTACATTTGAAAACAGGTATTCTAAATTTGGTATAATCAATCTCCCATATATCTTTAATAACCCCATAGTATGATTCGGCTGCTAAGATAGGGTTTTTATCTTTTAAACTTTAAAAATGCATTGCCTGGGAAACCAAAGTCACACCATTATTTTGCATAATGCTCTTGCAATCTTGGCTTTTTATGTAAAATGAATACCTATTGATATCATAACCACTCCAACATACCACTTCAAAGTGAGGCCCATTAACAAACCACCTTACTGTATCAGAAATTTCATCAGCATACATAACCTTAGTCTTGAACCATGATCTAAAGGTGTGATTATGTTCATTTATAACTCACTTATCAGTCTTCCTAGGGTTTTCATCCCATATAAGTGCCATATGCTCGACCAAGAAAGGTTCAAGTTTATCAATGTTATTTAAGATGTATAGATCAGCTTGCAACACATCTTTATGAGGCATGATTTTCACTTTCATCCCCTTTGTACCCTTACCTCCAACCCTACTTTAGTGACGAGGGTTAGGAAGTCCAATAGCTTATGCTTCTGACAGATATTCACTACAAAATTTGACCACCTCTTCAATAATATAGCATTCAACTATAAAAGCTTCAAGTCGTATTAATTCCACACATATCCTTTCAAAATTTTCATATATCCCTCAAATGGATACATCCAACACAACTAAATTGGCCCACATATCCTTACCTCTCTCACCAAATGAATAATGAGATGTACCATTATGTCAAAAAATGACGGTGGAAAGTATGTCTCGAGTTGGCATGAAGTAATAGCAATATCATTTCCAACCCATCCAAATTATTCGGGTCAATAACTTTGCTACATACAGCATTGAAGAAAAAGTAAAGTCTTGTTATAGTGTGTTTGACTTTTTTAAGCAATATGTCACAAATAGCCACCGGTAATAGTTGTTACATCAAAGAATGACAATCATGAGAATTTAAACCCACTAGTTTCAAATCTTTCATAGACACAAGAGTTCTAAAATTTGAAGAATACCCTTGTGGCATCTTAACTCTATGTAAACACTTATAAATGCTAGAATTCTCATTTCTTAACAAAGTATGACAAGCTAGTGGCAAATAAGTCTTCTTTTTTACTGGCTATGGAGATATTTTTGGTCTTATTCCCATAGCAACCATGTCTAATCTTGTATTGACTCCTTCCTTACTCTTGCCATTTATGTTCAGAAGTGTTCCTATAAGACTATCACACATATTTTTCTCCACATGCATCACATTAATATTATGTCTCACCTTAAGACACCACCAGTATGGAAGATCAATGAAGATAAACCTCTTTTTCTAAATGTTTTTCTCAACCGAAGACTTTCGAGTCTTTCCAAATAAGGTATTAATGTTTTTCACCTTTTGATAAACTTGCTCAATAGTTAGTGGCTTCGGAGTATCTTTATACTCTTGTTTACCATTAAAAGCCTTTTTTAACCCACGATAAGGGTGGTTCTAAAAGAGAAATCTCTGATGACATAGATAGATTGTCTTCTTTCCATGTACAAGTTGATGATAACATATACCTTCTTCATAGACAATGCATGCTCTATGCCCTTTAATAATATATCTTGATAAGTTCCCATATGCAAGCAAGTCATTAATAGTCCAGAAGAGCAACACACATAGCTTAAAATGCATCTTACTATGTGCATAAAAAACAATGATACCTTCTTTTTCAAGTCATCTACTAATGGTGCCAAGAAAACATCTATGCCATTACTGGGCTGTTTTAGGATAAAAACCATCAAAGACAACATTATGTGCTTGCATTTCATACATAACCGAGGAAGATTCTAAATAACCACGAGACTATGCCATGAGCTATGTTTACTACTAAGGTTACCATAAGGGTTCATTCCATATGTACAAAGTCCAAGCTAAGTTTTCTTAGTTCACAAGCAAATTTCGAAAAAGTTTCATCAATCATTTTCCATTGAGGAGCATCAGCTGGATGTTGAAGCTTGCCATAAAAAATCCTCTCATTAACATTCCATGCTAAGTTCTTTGCATCCCTCACATTAGCAAACATGCGCTCAAACCTTGGTATTATTGGAAGATACTATAATACCTTTGCTATAGGTCCCTCAGTGATCACACTATTATTGCCATCACCACTATTCTTCACTTTGTATCGAGATGCTTCACATTTTGGATACAAATGTAGTCCTTTGTACTTATTTCTATACAATATGTAATTATTAGGATAAACATGTATCTTCTTATAATCTATACCCATTGGGCACTAGATCTTCTTAGCCTTATAGGTATGATACAGAAGTTCATTACCTTTTGGTAGCATCTCTTTTAATAATTTAAGTAAATCTATAAAACTCTTCTCACTCCACCTGTTTCTCGCTTTTAAGTTGAACAACCTCAACATGACCGATAATCTTGTAAATTTGACACAACCCGAGTATATATACATATGCTCACTTGATAAACTCATCTCTAACATCATGAAGCATATCTTCTAATTGATCATCCAACTCCTCATTAACTTCCTCATTTTGAGACTACCCCATCTCATCACAGCTATTAGGCATGCCTAGTTCGCCATACCATATCCACCATGTATACTTTTGATTAAACCCATCACAAAGAAGATGATCTTATACTTCTACAACATTTAATTTTCTCCCATTCAAATAATGCTTACAAGGATAATAAAACACACCATTGTAATTTGGCACATTAGTTTTTGCAAATTCTGTAAATTGTTTTACCCCATTCTTATATTTTGTACTTGTTCAATTAGTATTTATCCATCGATGATCTATGATCGCTTATTCCAAATATGAATCATATTAAAATTTGCTTCATCTAATGTGACAATCGTATCATAACTAGCCTTATTATAATTTTGAGAAAATTGGGAAATGAATGAACCTTAAGGAAAGAAAAAACATTATCATTCTTTATATTTAAGAATTATCTTAAAATAATTAGTATTTGTTGGGAAAGCACAAATAATATAGAGTTTTATTGAAAAAATTCATAGTTTTATTTTGTCTTTATAGCCCAATAAGCTTTTATTTTGTTGATATTTTTTCTAATTATTGTCATAAAACTTTGCCAGAACGAATAATGAAGTAACATGTCATGGAAAGTATATGATAATGTATTTTCCTTCCCTTTTTTGCCAAAGTATTTTCCTCCCTTTTTTTTGTGAACCTTACCCTAATATATGATTACATGGCATACCTACCAATCCAGCTTGGCCACTCCTCAATTTCTAATTATTTTTTACAAGAAAGGGAGCTTTTTAGTTCTAAGAATGTTCTCCAACCAATCCAGCTTAGTGTGCCTTAAAGATGAAGAAAAATAATGAAAACAAGTATAATATTCCTATATCATTGATATCTATCGTTAAAAATAAGCATGGATGAAGAAAACAACAAAAACAGCAGAGAAACTGAAGAATATCCAATATCCCTTTTGACTCCATACAAGATGGGAAGTTTTAATCTTTCCCACAGGTCTGTTTGACCATCTTTATAATTTTTTTTAAAAAAATTGAGATTTTTAATTAGAATAATTGAGCTAAAATGACTTTATTTTGATCTTTAAATCTAATTTTTGTAGGATAGTTTTGGCTCCTCTACAAAGAATGAGATCATACAGCTTCACATCTCAACCACATGCTATTTTATATTACTCATAAAGAACAACTAATGGTGGTTTTTAAAGTGTAAAAGCCGCTGCAATTTCTAAGACAGCTTAAGGGTAAATTTTTATTAGATTTTAGGGCTAATTTTAAAAAACTACCATGTGATTTAGACCTTTTTCATATCTGACCATGACTTTTAAAACTTATCCAAATAGTATTATATGATTTTCTCCATTAGCAGATATAACCCTCGATCATTAACACTATTAAATATTTCTTATATGGCTCCGAGATGGCATCCTTTTGACACGTGGAGATACATGGATGATGATGTGGCCACATATGGCACTAAGGTGGCATCCTTTTCAATCCTCATCATCATCCAAGTGTCACCACATCATCATCCACATATCGCCACATGATAAAAGGATGCCACCTCAACGTCACATAAGTAATATTTAACGGTGTTAGTGGTTGAGGGTTATATTTGCTAATGAAGCAAACCACATAATACTATTTGAATAGATTTTAAAGTCATTATCAGATTTAAACCGTAGGATATTTTTCTAAAATTAACCTTTAGCTAAATGCTTACTCGATTCCTGTGACACCATCAAGCAGTTGTGTAATAGTTTTTTTTTGCTACATTCACTTTAACTCACAGTATGCTATGAGAAAATAGGATAAGGTTCACATAGTTTTTTATCGATCTTAATTTTCTCACTTATATTTTTTCTCTTACATTGTATTATAGCCTAATAAAAAGAAATTATGCACCAAATATATTGCCTATTTTTTTATTTAGACTTTCCTTAGAAGGTAGATCAATAGACGAGACCTCACAAGAAGTAAGGGACTAAGACTACCTCTTGCTTTTAGTTGTCGGTTGAGGAAGTATGTGCATTATAGCAACATCGGGCATTATAAAATGAACCTTTAAATATGAACCCGAATTGCAAGAGAGAGTTTTATTTTAATATACCTTAATCATACTCTTTTTTCATAGCAAAGCATATTTATTAAGATTATGGGATAAAGTACAGGAAATGCTATGAGGAGGTAACCTTTGTGTGGCTTACAAAATGAACTTTTAAACATTACAAGCATTATAAAAACAATAGTAGAATTTTCATGGTACTGCTACAGAACAAAACAGAGGCTTAAGGGCACAATTTTAGTTTCAAAAATAGCAGCTTCAAATGGGTTTAGTCCTAAGAAAGAAAACAACTTCTTATGAATCTTGTGGTCTGGTATTTAAGTAGCCATTTTCCCCTAAACAAAAGTGACAATGTTCTTTCTAACAAGTAATGAATAGACAAAGAAAAGAGAAACAAACCTAAAAGCCACTCAATTAAACTACTCGCTATAAAATTTATTAACAACCTCATATCTCCAGAAAAAAAATTAATCTTAAGAAAAAAAACATAAATAAATTATATCCAAAAGAGTAAAGGAAAAAAACAGGATAAATAAAACACTAAAACAACACAAGACAACCAAGAGAGCAAAACATCCAAAAATCTTAAAATCCAACAAAGGACAATGTCAAACTCTAGTTATAAAGTGAATTTCAAAACATGAAAATGAAAGAAGAAGAACATTACCTATAAATCCCAAACGATTACGTGAACCCTTAAATTCCTTGCCTGAGAATTCAGTGGTGTAGGTCTAGAGTTTAGAAAGCCCTGATTACAAAAGCACCCTTACAAATTAGCAAAAGACTCAAAATGATTTTTAAAAACACTAATTACTTTGCAAAACCCCGAATTCTAGTGTTGGAGAACCAAAAATCCCCTAATTGAAACAAATTCAAACATACTTGTACGAGAAGGAAATGGCTATTAGAGCTAGGAGGGGTTCCAGTCACCAATTGATTTTCTTCCTACAGTTGCCATTTTTTTTAGATATCAATTAGATTTGGGGTTGCAAGTAGCGTGGGTAAAAGAAGGAGGAGAGTTTCTCCTTTTTTTTTTGGCTTGAAAGAAGAATAGAATCCGGAGGTGGGCGCTAGTTTTTCATTCCACTTATTAAGTCTATTTTTTAAAAAATAGATGCAAAAAGCTATAGTTATTAAGTCGGTTTACTTAGTAACAGATATGAATAATTTACTAATCACTTATTACATCAGTTGTAATAAAAATCAATGTAAAATATTGAATTTATTTACAAAAATGCCTTTGCCCTATATACTTCATATGTTTATAAATAATCGATCTAAAAAAGTGACGTAAAAGCTATATTTTCTAGTAGTGATCGTCCATGGGTCTTGCTCGTAGGTTTCCTCAAGAGAGTGGGTCATAGGCAACCAAGGGTAGCTTAGGGTGGACCATTTACAAAGGTGAGTCATCACATGTCCCCCCCTCCCCCCCCCCACAAGTCCTTAGTCATAGACTTAGGAAGGTCGACCTTACTACTACTCCAGGACTCGTCTCTATTGTGGGTATAGCCATCAAGGCTCTTACCTCGAAGGAAAAGTTTTCCTATTTTTTTTTGAAATTGTGCAGGGCAGGAAAACAACCGCTTAGCTCCCTTAACTAACACATGGTAGGAATCGCATATTGTGAGGGGTCATTTCGAATTCCTTCATTTTGCCTATAAAAGCAACTCATTCTTTCCCTTTTCCCACTATTTTCACTTTGTTTTTCTCCCAAACAACTTAGAACCCTAATCTTGGGACGAGCTTCTAATTAGCTTGTGTGTCACTATCCTCAAGCTCAGTCTTTAATAGGTAAGCTTTTCTTCATTACTTTTCATTTTATCATTTTAATTAATTTTGAATAAGACGAGCTAGGGTTCACTCATCTTGCCTTATTTAAGATGAGTATGGCTTCAGATAGTCAGAACCCCGGATCTTCCTCTACTACTCAATTCTCTGACCAAGAGATCTCCTTTGAAAAGTCCCCTCATGCATATGTGGAGTTCATCCCTTCTCCTCCTAAATGATATCCCAAAGGAAAGGCCTTGACGTGTCTAAACCTTAAGAGTTTTACCTATTTGTAGATGAGAGTTTAGAGAAGTAACCCCCTTAAGCATGGTAGAACTATCGGGTCTTTCCATGCTGAGATATTACCCCCCTCTCTATGGTTCCTACCAAACTTGGAGGCTAGGCCATAGGGGTAGAGATTAGTTTTGACCATGCTGGTGTACCGAGAGGTGACACTAGAGGTTTTACAATTTATAAAACTCGATGACTAATTCTACCCTGGCTCTAGGCAAGTACACCTATCATTTAGGAAGTATAGCAGTTTTGAAGTCGATCTACTGAGACACCAATGCAAGTACTAGCTCAAACTTAAACTATTGTCTAGTTCATAATTAATGTTGGTTTTAATTAACTATAAACTTAAAATTAAAATTCTAACTACTAACTAATTACTAATGGGATAAATTGAAGAAAATGTAAGATTTAAGAAGAAATAATCAAGGATAGAGTATCTACCTAGATTTCGACTCGTATTAATCACAATTGCAAGAAAAATCAACAACTTAATGAAACTTCATTCCAGCATCAAATGGGTAATCCTTCAAAACTATATATAACCCTTTCTCAAGAGGTTAAATCCCTAATCCCTAAGTAATAGGCAAAGAATCTCTTAATAGACTCATTCAATTAAGCAAGCAAATAAAGGAATCAAAGAAAACCCTAGGTGTTTGTGAATCTATCTCTAGCAATCACAATAAACCCATATGCTTTTGAGTGTTCTAAGCTCAATCTTTCTATCTCTATCAAAGAAAGAATAACAATCAATACAAGCAAGCATGCATTGCTATGTAAAGTGCAGAAAAATTCATTTAAAAGCACAAATTGATGTAACGATTGAATTTCATTAACAAAACTATTAATTAATCCATACAAAGAAATTAAAACTTATCTAATCTAGGTAGACAAGTGATGTTTAGCTCATAATCATAAAGAAAGAACAAGAAATCAAAAGAAGAAAGAAAGTAACCATGAAACCTATGAAAAAATCTAGCTCAGTCCTCTAATTCATTGATAATCTTGGATAAAAATGTGTTACTCCACCTCAAATTTGCTCCCTTGATCTACAATTTCTTGGTTCTTGGTTCTTTTAAGGTTTTTGAGAACCCTTTAGGCATTTCAAGCTTTGTTTTTTTCCAAGCCCACCCCCTTCCCCCCTTCATTTTCTGCAAAAAGATTACTTTTATAGGTGTCAGGTTGCTTTTCATGGGTGACCTCACGAACCATGCCTTTATCTGTGACAAGCCACTAGATTAAGCCATGTAATGTGAGAAATAGTGAGCTCTCATAGGTGGCCTCATGGCCTGTGGCACTGCCCATGAGAGGCTACTATTTCTCATTTGTGAAGAGGGTCTTCTTCTTATGGGCTCTGTCACAGCCCGTGACGTCAGGTGTGACAAGTCATTGGATCTCCATTTCTTGCTCTTTTTCACGGGCTGTCTCACAGGCCGTGAGGCAGCCCTAGAACTTGATTTTTCGATCCGTTTTAGCCATTTTCTTCGCCTTTCGAGCCCGAACTTCAAAGTAATTTTGCCTAGATTTGAAATCCATTTAAGTTCCTAAAAATACTAGAACAAACAAATCAAATTCAATTTAAAGAGAAAAAAATCACCAAGAATATAGGGGGAAATGAGGTATAATTTACCAAGTATCACATGTAAAGGGTGGAGATGAAACTGAAGCCCTATATCATGAGCCTTAGGGCATAGATCCTTCTCTTAGGGATCCTACGCCTTATCCTACTAAGAAGGCCTCTATTGTTTCCCCCCTCTTAGAACATATATATAGTGCAACTACTGACGATGATCTTGTATGGATTAGGGAAGCCTATGCTATCCCTAAATATTATGTCCTCTCCATACCCGATCCCTTTCTATGAGCTAACCAGGAACCCCAAGGGATGGTAGGATAGTGTATCAAGAAGACTTGGATACTGGGTTAAGATTTCCCCTGTCAACCTTAGATGTTGAGTTTTTATGGGTTCATGGGATGAACATAGCTCAAGTTCACCCGAATGCCTAGAGAGTCCTTAAGAGACTTCAAATGTTGGCCATTTATAAGAACTTTGCCTTATCTACATGGGAGGTGCAGGGGATCTACAGGATGATCCCCAATAAGAAAGGGGAGTATAGCCATTTTCAGGTGGAGGGGAAATGTAAATTTTTCAACCTTCCTTCCTCTCTTAAGTCTGTCTGTAAAACCCACTTCTTTATGGTGTCACACCCAACTTTTACAAGCTTCAATATTGGAATCGTGGGGCTCAACTAATCGAGCCCAATGACCTTGCTCCCCTTAGCCATAAGGAAACTAAACACCTTAAGAGAATAGCTATATTAATAGAGAAATATAGGTATTTCGATATGAAGTCCTTAGTGGACAACTGGTATAAGGAAGAGGTGTTGACCCCTGATGGTGTATATGTCATGAACTACCCCACCGATATATATATATATATATTACATCATTCACATCTTTTTTATTGACGACCTATAAACCTCTTTTCTTTTGTTGTTTTTATTTTTATTTGTAGAAATGGCCGAAATCCTTAAGAAGATGAAAGTAATGGAAGAAAGAACTATAGCTTAAAGGTAGAAGAAGGATAAGGGATCATCTGGGACTGAAAAAGGGTCCATTGGTGCTGGTAAGGGATCTGTCGGGGCTTGGCCTAAGGGTCCGACTCCATTTACGCTTAAGGAAA
>CAOJBK013258936.1:0-11564 GCA_948294925.1 Codiaeum variegatum
AGAACTTAAAATTTTAGTTATATTTTGAATGACTGTAATTACTTTTTTACTTTATATTTTGTATTTAATTTATATTTTTTAAGTATTTAATAGTAATAAAAATTAATATAATATATTAAAAAAATTATGATTTATAATAGTTTTTTTTTGTTTAAGAATTATTTGGGCTCAAATTATTTAGGTCTGGCCTATAAGGCCCATATCCAAATTATCCGAACGGTTTAACCGATCATCCGAACAAAAAATGGTTAAAAAAAGTTCGATTTTTAAATTTAAATGGTTTGGTTTTGTTAATTTTTTTTAATATAATGGTTCGGTCGGTTCAAATATTTTTTGGCCAAACCGAACCGATTCGACTGACGTCCACCCCTATGTCAAATGTTGCAATTGTCATGCAGATCTTGGTGATCGCGCCATATGAACTTACGAGCTTGTTAGATATTGAAATTGTGTTGTGTGAGGCTTTGACCTCACCAGATTCTAAGCTTTGACAAACAGTTGCAGTACCTTTGGATTGTGGGTGAAGACTCCTTAAAGAGGATGCCCCCAGATATGTGTTGGATGATGCCACAATTTGGAGGGAGATGCATGCTGAGTATGACCCACTATAGATCTTTATTTTTGTAAAATCCTTGTAAATTTTTTATGTTTGTATGAAATTTCAGTTTTTCCTGAAATTGTGTTGTATTTTGCTTATGATTTTTTTTTTATAAACAAAATATTTTGCAAGGTGACCCTACAAATAGAGTTATACTCCAACTACATGATGCATGTGTGATGTAAGAAATTAGACCAAGTGAGTAGAATCAACCTTAGAAAATATGGGATGAGCGCTTTGCCGACCCTTAGAGGTGTCAGAATGGACTGGGAATTTTTGAATGCTTTGTATTTGGTTTTGGGATCTTATTGAGCATGTTTTTCGATTCGAAGCTGGCATGGACAAGATGTGTCCAACTTTTGAGGAGTTCTCAGTTTTGTTCGGTATGAGTCCTCGAGGCTGATCTGGTTGTTCCAGTTGAAAGGGTAGGTTACTTTAACTCTTTCAAAAGGCTTTTAGATTTGAGCACAGAGGCTGCTTTCTGGTATAATGAGAGATGATTTCATGGACCTTCCTGTCATGGTCAATATATTCTGGGATGATTCTGATAACCCTATTTGGTCAACTAGGAGGCTGAAGGCTTATGCATTTGTGTTGACAGTGGGCTATATTTTTGTGGGCATGGTTGGATAAGGTGATGCAAAGGTGGCTGAGGTGATACCCAAGATGGGTGAAGGGAAATCTATTATTACTATGATTTTGGATGAGACACTATTGAACCTTGATCGTGATTGTAGCTCGAGAGAGCCTTGAACCTTTAGTCTTATCTTGCTCCAGGTATTTTAACTTTTTTTATTGATTCTGTGATTTAGCATATATTGAGGCTATTTTTTTTAACTTTCATGCATTCTGTTAGATTTGGTTAAGATACCATATTGAGATTATTCCTGGTCCTAAGACACCATATTAGCTTGCTTCATGGTATCATACTAGGAAGATTGTTATCTATTTTTCTACTAAGAAGGATTGGATTAGCTGGCTGATGGAATTGAGTCCTGACTTGCCTTGGAGATTTGACTGACATACGATCAAGAAATTTATGCCAAGGAGCCTGGGATTCAAGGACCTGTATATGTTTGGTTTCAAGGAGGTGACTTAGTATCAGGCTATTTGAATTCTTCATCAAATAGGGCACGATCAAGATGAGCCCTAAGATGGTCTGCTTTTTGAAGCAATCACTGTGAATGATTGAGTGGCTAGTGTCGTTCTTTCTCATTGGATTCGAGAATTTACAAGGGCGATGGTAATTCTAGGAAATGATTATTGCAAGCTCTCAGAGTACCTCGAGTGGTGGATTGAAACATGTTGGCCAAAGGAGAAGGTGAAGCGATATGCCCTTTTAATTGAGATTGAGGAGTGAGTCTGAGTTTAGACTTAGGAAAATAAAACTTTTGTTTATTTTTTTTTATTTCTGATTTTTTTTCCTATTTCAAGCATTTTGTTTTCAATGTTCCAAAGGATGAATAAGACCTCAATAAAATGCATTTTTATTTTATTAAGCTCTTACTTTTGCTTAAGTTGCCCTTTTGGATTTTCAACTTAGTGAATGACCTAGACTACCTTTTTGGTTTTCAGTTTAGCAAGATGTACCCTAAATTTTGTCTAAGCTGCCCACTTGGGTTTTTCAGCTTAGCATGTTTCATTCTTTTTTAGAATTTTGTTTATTTATTTATACTCTTGCATGCAATGTTAAAGAGTCCAATGAGAATGAAACTTTGAATTTTATTGAATAATTTAGACCGTACTTGTGAGGTTTACGTACATATCTCCTTACAATAGATTTTGAAAAAAATGAAGAACATGGTAATTTTTTGAGAATCAGGTCCACGTAGTTCTTATCACAAAAATGTGATTCCTATATGCATGCTCATGTAACAAGAACACTAGATGTAGTATTTCTTAAGTTGGTCGAGGTTGGTGGGGTGACTGAATTCGTTGTCGTCGACGTCTATCAGGATGACGCCTCCACTTGACATGATTTTCTTAATGAGATAAGGTCCACTCCAAGGGGGTTTGAATTTCCTTTGAGGGTTTTATGTGACTTGTCGGATCTCTTTTAAGACCAAGTTGTCTTTCTGAAGATTGTGATTCTTGACTCTCTTATTAAAGTGCCTTTCCAATCTTAATTGGCAATTCTAAGTATGGTGAAGGGCTTCTAAACTTTTCTCGTCAATCAGGTTGAGTTGGTCATAATAAGCATGTTGCCAGTCAAGTTCAGAAATCTTACTTCTTGAAGAATTCTTGCTGTCTGAATTTCTAATTCCATGGGTAGGACTGTTTCCATTCCATAGACTAATGAGTAAGGCATGGCTTTACTAGATGACTTGTATGTGGTTCTGTACCTAAGAAGGGTATTTTGTAAGTGTAGGTGCCAACCTTTGTGGTTGTTAATCATTTTCTAAAGCATGTTCTTTAAGGCCTTATTTACAACCTCAAATGCCATATTGGTCTGAGGTCTTTAAGGAGAAGACCGATCGTGTTGTATCTTTTCATTTTTCAGAAGGATAGTTACCTCTTTTTAGAAATGGGAATCATTGTTTGAAATGATTTCGTGCGGGACACCATACCTTGTGATGATATTCATCTTGATAAACTGAGTCACCCTCTTTGAGTCTAGATCTTGGTAAGGCGCAACCTCCACCCACCTAGTGAAATTGTCATTGGCCACCAGGATGTATTCATGGGCAATAGATGATCTTGGTGAAATTTTACCAATGACATCAATGCTCCAAACAGCGAAGGGCCAAAGAGTCGCGATCAGATTACATGGAGAAGAGGGGAGCTTTTGAAGCTTGACATATTCCTGACATTTATGGCATCTCCGAGCAAATTGTGCATAGTCTCCATTCATAGTGAACCGGTAATAGCCTTGGTTCATGATTTTACGAAATAAAGCCCGTTCATTCATATGGATACCTTTTTCCCATACCATAGATTTCTTCCATGATTATGTTGGCTTCTTCCTCAGAAACACACGTCAGGCGGATCTCGTTCCAAGTTTTCTTATACAGAATCCACTGACTAGTTATCTTATGGCTCTTCTTTCTGACTTTAAATCTCATTCTGGATAGAAACCTTTTGCTGGGTAGTTATAGATATCCCAATACCAAGGCCTCTATTCAGCTTCTTAAATACTTAGGCAGTGGGATGGAAAACTCAGCTCATGTTTGATACGTATCAAAATAGGACAGATGAGGAACCCATCTCATATTTATATCATGGATGCAAGAGTTTCCAATGTTTCAAAAAATCTATTTTGTGTTCTTGGTAAATAGTGAAAAGACAAAGCATTAAAGCTGACTGCCAACTCTTTGAGTAGCTTATGTTAAGGAACCAACGGCTCCTTTTTAGTTCTCCATTTCCCCAATGCTTGAGAAACTATGAGGTTTGAGTCTTCATACACCTCCAAGTTCTTAATGCCTATGTGAATAGTTACTTCTAATATAGAGACACGAGCTTCATATTCAGGTTCATTGTTTGTTACCTTAAAATCCAATTTGATTGCCAGAGGTAAGCTTTCACCAATAAGAGTAAGGTACACCATCCCGACATGATATCCTTTATTGTTGGCTACCCTTTCAAAGAATATTTTCCATGGTTCACTTTGGAGGAATGATATGTCCTCATCAGAAAAATCTGATTCTTCCTAATGATCATCTGTCGGGTCAGTAGCCAATTGGTCGACAATGGCACTACCCTTAATGACTTTCCTTTAAACATACATGAGGTCATAGGCTGCTAGGACCACCATCCATCTACCATTTTATTATCAAGGATGGGTTCTCCATGAGGTACTTAAGTGGACTTTTATCAGTGAGGACATGTGTGATGTATGCCCACAGATAATGCCTTAGTTTATGACATACCCATACTAGAGCCAGTTAGAGCTTTTCAATGTAACTGTATTTGAGCTAGTGTGTTAGCATCTTCTTGCTCAAATAGTAGATGGCATTTTTCTCATGGGAATTTGGATCATTTTGTGCTAACTTGGCATCCATGGCTTTATTAGTGATTGTTAAGTAGAGCAGTAATGGCTTGCCCGACCTAGGAGGCTGTAGAATTGGTAGATTTAAGAGGTACTGCTTGATTTGTTCAAAGGCTTTCTGGCATTCCTTATTCCACTGCTTAGAGGAATTATGCTTCAATAGATTGAATATAGGACCACAGGTGTTCGCCAACTGGTGGATGAATCGACTGATGTATTGGAGGTGACCGAGGAACCCCCTTATATCCTTTTATGTTTTATGAGGTGGCATGTCAATGATTGATTTAGACTTGGTGGGGTCGACCTCAATTCCTTTCTTGTTGACCATATGTCCCAGGAACACTCCAAATGAGGCTGCAAATGTGCACTTGGCAGGATTGAGCTTGAGGTTGTACTAGCAAAGTATAAGGAAGAACTTTTTCAATGCTTGTAGGTGTTATTCGATAGTAGTGCCTTTAATGGCTATGTCATTGACATAGACTTCCACTTCTCTATGCATCATGGCATAGAAGATTATGGTTGCCATCCTCTGGTAGGTGGCTTCGGCATTCCATAGTCTGAAGGGCATCACTCTATAGTAGTAAGTGCCCATTTTGTGATAAAAATAGTTTTCTCCTTGTCTGGAGGATGTACTAGAAATTGATTATAACCGAAGGCCAGATCGGTTAAGAAAACCATCTCAGAATCGACTAATGCATCAACTAGAAGATCTATGTGAGGTAGTGGAAAATCATTTTTAGGGCATGCCTTATTCAGATTTCGATAGTCTACACACATTTTGACTTTCTCATCCTTCTTCGGCACTAGGATGATGTTTGACAGCCATGACAGATAGTTGATTGGTTCGATGAACTGATGAGAGAGTTGCTTGGACACTTCCTTTTTTATTGGAATGGATAATGTCAGATTCATATGTCTTAGTTTCTATTTGATAGGCTTATAGTCTGGATAAGTTGGAATCTTGTGGACGACGATGCTTAGATCGAGTCTGGTCATGTTACTGGACTTCTAGACGAAGCAGTCTTTGAAGCTTTTGATCATGGATTCAGTGTCTTGTTTATTTGAGCATGCATATGCAATGAATGTATTTTTTGGAATGTTATGAGTGCTAGTATTTATGGGCTCTTTAACTGCACCTATTATTTCATTTATTTTATTATTCTCTTTTTCTATTTCATTGAGGTCAGATCATCAGTTAGAACATCAAAAGAAAATAAAGAGACATGACTGTAATAAGATAATTTGGTCATTTTATTGATTGAAATGGGAGACAAGTCCACAATTACATCATACTCATAATTAAAGCCTGATGGAACAATTACATTATCTGTCTCAAAATCAGAAGGCTCGGACTTAGACTCAGATTCAGAATCAAACATGATTTCAGATTCTATCTCAGCTGGTGGAGAGAGGCTTGCTTCATAGGATTGGTTTTTTAGCTTTTTCAGGAATGGCTTGATCAAGGTGGAAAGGTTAGTATTTTCCTCCTTGTCGGTCAGGACAGCTATTCGCCAAATAGGCTAGCTTCCATATTATCTTCATAATCATCTGCTAGAAAATAGATTGGCTGTCAGTCTTTTTACAGTAGTTTGACATCAAAGAAGAGTTCAAATCCATGAATCTTAACACCAATCACAGGGTAGATCCAAGGCTCACGAAAAACACAGTAAGGAATTGCCTCTCCTTGCTTAACAAAATATCCATTCAAGGTCTTAAAATAGGGCCTCATGGGGATGTCAGCTTCTCCCCCTTTTTTAGTTATAGCAGACATTTCTCTTACCTTGGCCTTTTCCTCTTCAATTTTCTTATCAATTGGGTGATAACCCAGGCTAAAAGGAGGAGTGAAAAATTTGAACTCATTGAATGACTCAACTCCTTATTGATTTTCACCCAGTCCCAAACTAGGAAAGTAGGCCATGTGTTTCATAATATTTCGATCATTAGGTTGCAGTAAGGGTCAAAGTTTAGAGCGATTGCTTCTTTCAGATTCTCTGTAGTCTCAATGAACTGAACAAATGAGAAACCAGATAAAGGATATGCTGGAAACTCGAGTTGAATTTTTAGAATGAGAACTGTGTCTGGTACCTCAGATTTTCCAGACATATCTAATTTTATTGTAACTATCCATTCTTGAGTGGGAATTTAACCCTTTGGTGTAGAGTAGAGGGCACCGCCTTGGATGGTGGATCCAAGGTCTTCCCAAAAGCAAGTTGAAACATAAAGGCACATCAATAACTTGAAAGGAGATTTTGAAATTAGTTGGGCCAATGGCCAAGGTCAGAGTTTCCATCCTTGCAACTTCTCTCTTTGAATTGTTATAAGCTCGTACTATCTGATTAGAAGGGGTAAGTCAGCGGCCCCCAAAATTAGATAATTTGCCACCTTGAGTGGGAACACATTAAGGGCAGAATCTTTGTCAACTAGAGTCATCGGTACATTCTTTTCTCTTATAGTGATTATGATGTAGAAAGCATCATTATGTTGTCCCTAGGTGGGATTTCATTATCAGTAAAGCATATTGATGCCCCTTTTATTGAGCTTGTGATGGAAGCAACCAAAGTGTCCAGAGATATGTTAATTGAGGCTTACCATTGGCTCAACAACTTATAAAAAGTTTGGCGATGAGGATTGGAAGACATTAACAAACTCTAGATAGAAATGTTTGCTTGAGTTTTCTTTAGTTGTTTGAGCAAAGGGCCCTCTTCAGGTTTATGAGTTCCTTTATATTGAGCCACTAGTTGGCTTGCAAATTGTGAAGGAGCAATAAGTGCTTGTGTAATTCTCCCACTTATTATAATTACATTTATTTCAGTACCTAAGTGTCTCAAGTCAATGACACGGCAGTAGTCATGTTGGATTGACTTCCCTAAAGAAGCTAGGTAATCCAAGTTAGAGCAATTGAGGGAGATAGACATCCCTAAGAAAGGTAGGTCCTCTTCAGTGTAATGGTAATTTCTTAGAGGCACAATCCCCTTCATAAAACTCTACTAAGATAATATTGACATTATGGTTGGGAAGAGGATTTATGCCTATGTTTAGTGAAGGTGTAAGAGGGAGAAGGTCTTTTGCATCAATCAGGTCTTAGATCTTGTGCCTGAAGGCCTTGTAATTGTCTATTTTATGGTCGAGCCCTTGATGATAATCACATCTCTTGTATATGTTGAAGTTCTTAGGCAGAGGATTTGGAATTGGTCTTGGTTTTCGAGGCTTGATTACACCTCCTTCTATACATTCCTTAAGAATGAGGCTTAGTGATGCTCCACCTAGGTTGGTGAATTCCCTTCTCTTGATCTGGATAGGTTTCTAGGTAGAGATTGCACTGACTCCACCCTCATTCTGAGTGACATTAGCTTTTCTGAAATGTGAGGATGGGGTTTGAGATTCGTCCTTTATAAGGCCAGAGTTGACCCATCTTCGAGCCTTGTGCCAACATTAACCAGTGCATTGAAATTTGGTAAATACTATGTCATCAATCTGTCTTGATACACAGGAAGTAAATTCTTAACAACAATATCTATCTGCTCAAGTTCAGTAGGTTTGTTAACCATTTAGGAGATTTTCTTCCTCCATTTAGTAATAAATGTAAAAAAGGTTTCCTTGAGATATATTTTTTGTAGTTTCCAAATCCCTTATTTTTACATCTATTTCCTCATTATATGAATATTATTTTACAAAGGCATTACATATAGATTCCTACGTTTATTTCTTTGAATCTTCTAGTTGTATAAACCGTTTCAAAGCTGCACCAGTAAGCGACTATTGAAAGAGTTAAGCAAGGAGCTCGCCTTCAATGCCAAAAGGGTGAAGTGCACCATTATAAATCCTCAAATGGGTTGAGGGGCAAGTAGTTCTATCGAACTTCTCAAATACAAGCATCTGAAATTCAGAAGGAAGCCTGACATTAAGAAATGGGCTGAGAGATTTGACATCAATCTCATTTTCTTTGTTCTTAATGGCATCAAGGGTTTTCTGCATTTCCTCGTATTTCTGCATCATACTCTTCGACAAAGGATGATCTTGGCCCCCTTTTTGGAAAGGATCCATTGGAAGGGCACTCGGGGTAGAAGTTTCACAGTTGGTTGGTGGAGGCAGAATAACCACATCCTTAGTGGCTAGCTCTTTTTCAAAGCTGGATGAAATAAATGTATGAGTGGCTGGCTGGACCCTAATATGAGCCATCATGGCTTGAACTTTGCCCAAGATAGTCTGTTCTTAGGCTTGCATCATTGCAGTCACAGTGTCTTATTGATTTTTGATAGCCTCATCTTGTTTTTTAAGGATTTCAGTAAGCATGGTAGCAATGTTAGCCGGTGGAGCAGTGGCGGTGGCATCAGCAATAGTAGGAGCTGTTGGAATGTCGCCGGTGTTTGACATGGTGACCTTTAGATAGAAAAGAAAGGTAGGGCATCAATTTTTTTTGAAAAGTAGGCTAATGACAGGCAAGTTTGTATGAAAAGGAGGGGTGATTTTTAGAACTTTTCTAGAACAGTTCACTCGATTTAAGTATTTTTGATATAGTGATGCATGCATGTAGGTGTGAATGAAAAAATGTTTCATGATGACAGTAATATCATAGTTTTTACGGTACATGGGACCTAAGATTAACTATAATCATTACATGAGAGCTTGATGGTTTAAAGGTTCTCTAAAGACTAGAGGTGCGATATACTTAACCACATATGAACCAAATAGATTCGCGTGGGTCCAGCGACTACGTGCAACCTCATTATCTCAACCAAATGAATCAGAGGGTATGCCTTAGAGCAGGTGATTTCACTATTGGTAAGGCAGTCCCATGAAGGGAAGCTCACTCGATGTTACTTTCTACCCGTATTTTCCTCTAAATAAAGGAATATGTGAAGTGATGCATGAAACCGCATCCATACATTTTTAAACCAAAATTATTTTTATAAAAAATAGTCCATTTAGTTTTTTTAGTTTTAAACGTCTCTAGTAGAGTCGCTAACTGTGAGGCCTTATCCGAGCCCACAGGTCGCCAGCGCACCTCGGGTTTCTAACTTCAAGGAAACTGACTGCGTGGGGTTAGATTACGTATGACATTAGGGTTTCGATAGGTCTCACATTAGAAGAGCTCTTTATGAGTCTGTTAGGTGCAAATGTGAAGGTGTGAGTCACCATTTAGTCTTTAGAAAAGTTAATGTTTAGAGTGATCAAGAAACCATTTTAACTCCATTTTAGAAAATTTGACATTTTACCCTACTTATAGAAAAGGCGAGCCTCGAACCAAAGGTGGATTCGAGGACTCAAGATTGATAGAAATATTTTAGAAAATTAATTTTTTCATTTTCTAAATAATTTTAGCTTAAAACATATGTATGGACTTGGTTGAAAAAGATTGGTTTTCGTGTATGCATAACATACTTTCATGATGCGTGAACAGGTATAACATGCCAAAATGATGCATGAGCAGGTGTAATAACATGAATGACAATAATAAAAGAAAAAGTGATAAACAACGACAAAAATTAAACTGGTGTCCTTCCTCTAAGCCCAAAGAGTTCTAGAAAAGGCACACATTCCCAATAAATTAATTAAAGGTAAAAATAAAATAATTACATCAAAATAACAAGTAAACACAAGGGATCCCTTCTCCAGTCTAAATATTTGGGAAGAGTACACATTCCCCAAAGATTAATTACAGATACAGATCTGGAAAGGCAAATAATAATAACACAAGCGATGAACAAGAAAATAATGCAAGGAAAATTACATAAAAATAAAATGAGAAAAAATAAATAAAAGGCAAAAAATAATTAAAAAGAAAAATTTTGGAGTTGAAGCCTTTAAATGGCTTACCGGCGTATCCCTTCAAATGAGAATCAAATCTCACGTTGTTCTCTCTTCGTTTTGGAAAAACAGTGGGTTAGTTGGTTTACGTATTCAGAAGCTAATTCATTTTAATTTGTAAAAATTAGCCAAAAGGTCATTAATCAATTCTGGATTTGATTAAAAAAATGAGTTTTATTACATGAAATTGCCTAAGTCAGTTTGTATGACTTTAATTTATAATCAAATTAAATACTTTACCATTCGAATGTATTACCTTTGGCTTTTGAGACTTTGAGGTAGGCGGTTAAGATGGTTTAACGAACCCGGAACAGATGTCTGTTGCATTCAGAGGAGTTTGTCTGAAAATTGGACTTGAATTGACTCGAAAATGTCACATTAAATATTGATCGGAATTGGGCTGTTTGGTGTTTTCAATATGAATTTAGGCAAGGTTTCAGTGTTTAGGGAAAATTTGAGAGTATTTCGACAGAGTTTTGATGTATGAGAGTTTTGAAAAGTTTCCTCAAACTGAGTGACGGATGATCGAATTTATAGGAAAATTTGAGTCGAAAAAGTCTGAAAGTGGGCCCGATACGTCAGAACCTTTACACACGCGTCAAAGCCAAAACTCATGCGTTTGGGCCTAAACACACACGTTAGGGCCTTTACACATGCGTTTGGCCTCTTATGCATGTGTTTGGGCCTTGATATAAGGGATCGAGTTTCAAGGTTTGATCCAGTCTGATTCAATTCTATTTTTTGAGTTTTTTGGGCCTATTTGAGGTCTGATTTGAGTGGGTTTGAACCTATGGGCTTGTATTGATGCACCATATCTAATGGTGTAAAAATATAGGCTTTTCCCTAAAAAATATATCTAGACATGCAAAATTTAGTATGTAAACCTAGTAATCTAAAATTTTCATCTCGAAGGTTGCCCCGGATGCAGCAAGGGGCGCTGCCCCCTTGACCTACGTTTTGTTCCCAAACCTTTAAGTCTAGTTTAGAGTCATGAGGTAACCGATGATTCTGAAGGTACAAAATTAAGGGTTTACAAAATTGTGCAAAGGCACTTACATTGAGAGGTTTGAGGAAGTGTATGGATGCTTTGACGGAGAAAAATGAAGGAGGGTATCTATATTTAAGCAATCTGGATTCAAAGCATTAGAATATAACACACTTCTCAACCAATGC
>CAOJBK013258963.1:0-13347 GCA_948294925.1 Codiaeum variegatum
ATACTGCATAAACTCGGAAAAAGCGATGTCCAAATATTGATAATCCTCGAAGATACTGACAAAGAGACAGCAAAAAAATTTTAATTAATTGTCAAAACAAGAAAGTGAACAATATATTAAATAAATAAAAAAATAATAATAGATAGATGGATATTGCAAATAGGAGGTATGGATTATTGAGCCTACTCATTTAAAAGTAAATGTCATACATTCAGATTGCTTAGTTTTCAAATAATATCACTTACCAAAGAGAATATAAGAACTAATATTATCAAAGGAATACTAATTTCCACGCAACTGCCAGCTTGTGGAAAACCATAGCTAAAAAATGCTAAGCCTACTGCTGCAACAGTTGGAGCAACCACAACTGGATTGATCAATCTGCATAACATTATCATATCAGGGAAGAATTTTTGGATATGTTCTCATAATGCGTCTTTTGACAAGTATGTTCAGTTTCATTAACCAAAAAGATTACTAAAATAATGCACATGATCCTGGCAAAATCCATTTCTAAGCTCCTGAACTTTTTGAGCTTTGTCTATTCAAGCCCTATTTTTCAATCGTATTTTGTTCAGACCATGAACTGTGTGATCTAAGGACATTAAGGACTTATTTAACTGAAAAGGTAGCAAAATGGATTTCATTAAGAGCAATTAACTCTTCTGCTGTGGAAATTTTTGGAGTTAGGATGACGGTGAGAAAGGTAAATTTTGTGCCTGAATCTTTGGAAGAACTTTGTGGGCAGCAATTTTTGCAAAAAAAAAAGATTCTTAAGCCCCTTCTAACAAATTTTCATCAATTTTATTTTTGTTAGTTGTACAACTGAAAATTCCCAATGTCCATAAACTGGAAAGTCAATGAGCTCAATAGAACACAATTAAAGAATAGTGGCTTAATAGACAAAACTTGAAAAGTTTAGAGGCTTAAAATGGATTTTCTTATAATATTTTCCTTATAGCATAAAATAAATAAATCATGCATGAAAATTTTTTTTCAGTTTTGTCTATAAATCAAGAGACCAAAGTATAGGAGCAACATATCTAGCATCTGAGTATTAGATAACATGATAAACATTGAAATCTACGGAGAAGAAATAGAAAGGCATTACGGGCCGTTCCCTAACTTACCTTAGGAGAAGGGACATTAAACCAGTGAATCCCAAGATGCTTTGGAATATTGAACCGACAATTATAGCCCCCTGGAGCTCCCTCATTATGTGTCTGAATTTCTACAGTTGAAGTGAGCATGATTCAACTGAAAGCTTAAAGCAGTTCACTAAAAGAAAAATATAATGTATTCATGGATTGAGACACGCAAAAACGGTAAATAAGAATTATCACCAAAAATATCATATATTATGTTTGATCTTCCACTTCCATAATTTTTGGGGGAAAACAGTCGTACATTTTGATACGCAAAGGTTTACTATTAACTTGGTATTTTAACATGCATATGTTTCAAAGATAAATGAGCTTAAAACTGACAAATATATCACGTCAAACAATTTTCCTATGAACGAACTTACATGTTCAGAGAGATTCCGATAATCCCGTGAATTCATAATAACTAATGCTGGTGCCAAATACACAAATGAACTCCCTTGAACTAATGGAAGTCGGGTACCAAAATAGGAGTGCAGTATTGTTGTAATGCCAGAAATCAGTAACATTGTAGAAATCACTGTAGCAGTATCCTTCTGCCAACATATATGCAAATAAAGGTGTTATCATTTATCAAGATTTGTAAACTCCCTTCTTAAACTGTATATAACATCTAGATATCCATGAGAAAAGATACTTACATCTGTTCCTCCCATGGCTGGTACGATGATCAAGGGAATGAAAATCAGTGAGCCAGCAAGTGATAAATAGTGCTGTAGGCCATAATAAATAAGCGGCACTGCAGTTAGAAGACCAATTGGTGAGGATCAGGAAAAGAAAACTGATTTCTAGAAACCTTTTGTGAATACAAAAGAAATTAGCATTAATGAAAGACTGAAAGCCCAATAATCCTGAAATTTGATCAATGGCTTTGCAACTTTTCGTAGGCTTTAGAATATCAAATTTTTTGCTTCCTTTGTGATTTAGTTTTTTTTTTTTGTATCACTAAACTTATATGAATAGTATACTTTTCTACATTTCATGACATAAACATGAATCTCAAAAGAGAAAAGAGTAGTAGAACAGATAACTTTCAAGGTCCAGGAAGAATGGTTAAATATTGAACGTACAGGACTATGAACAAGTAAAATTTTCTGAACCATAAGAACTATTATTCATTCAAGCAAGGCTAAAAGGTTAGAACTAACTAATTAGACATGAAGTCCAAAGCATTATATACTCAACTGTATGTTTGTAATTTTCCGATATGGGATTGTACGTCTTAACAAACTATTGTATCTTCAAGCTTAATACTTGTGTTGTTACTAAATGCTAATAGAAAAAGGCTTGTATTCCAATTACAAAATCCCATTAATAAAATAAATGAAATCAAAGGAAAATTCATTTAAAAAGAGAAATCAAATGTACTAACCAAATCCAGGATCATCTCTCAATCCAAATCTCATTCCACTCTGTCTGTGCCATCCTCCACTAGGAGAATCATCCCCACCTGGATACATATCAATTCCAATATCAGTTGCAGCATTTTCTTCTTCTTTCTTTTGCTCCGGCACCGGAGTTATCGCCGGAATTTCATTTGGAGCACCATTCCTGTTGCCATTTCCATTTAACCCAATTTTCCTCTCCTCATTCTTAGCTTCCAAAAGAGGCTCATCCCCAATTTTCCTCTTCTTGTTCACATCTCTCAATCCCAAATTCTTATCATTCCCCTTCCTAAACCCATCACCAGGTCTAGATGCTGAACCCGAATCCGGTTCAATTTCAGAGCCTCTAGCGGGCCTGGTCCGACCAAGAACTGGGTCGATCTCAATTTTTGGGGACGACCCACCATTCTTAGAATTATGAAGACCTTTCTCCAAGTCAAAACCAGCGCTGCTATTAAATTTTTCACTGTTACTGGTAGCAGTTTCACTAGAGAAAGTGGATACAAAGCCAGTTCTTTTAGCCCAAGATCTCAACTCTCTTGGATTATGATCAGTTCTCGCCACAAATGGCTCGATCTTAGGCAGTATAGAGCCAAATTTCGAGTTAGTCTTAGGCTTTTCATTTTGCGGCTCCGATTTTCCACCAGAATTTGAACTTGACCCAGTTGCCATTGCAGGTTTTTCTCAAAGGGGTAATAACTAATGACGGAGAAAACCCAAAAAAATGGAGAAGAACTAAAAAATCAACCGAAAAACTATAGAGTAGAAGCAAAGCAAAAGAAAAAAAATTTGGTAAAAGAGAAGCATCGATCAATGAGGAGAAAATAAGTAAAAAATTAAAAATAATAAAAGGGATAATGTTTATGTCTTTTAATCAATAATGCATTGTCTGTTTTTATATTGTTAATGGCGACTTTGTATGAATGCCTGTTGAGTAGAGTGAGTGAGATTTTTTGAGTATAAAGGCAGCTCGCCAGTTGCTCTCATTTGTTGTTTTCATGAAGTTTAAAATTACCGTAATACCCCTGCATATGGCCGTTGAGAGAACATCTTAGAAATGGGTGGGACAGTGTGTGGGAAATGAGTCACACCGTCGATAGCAAGAAGAAGAAAGAAGGAAAAGGGCAAAATAATCATCTTTTTAGTAAAAAAAATTATATTAAATCAAAATCTTTTTTTTGTTCAATAAAATCTGTTATTAATTAAAAAGTGGCCTTTCTGGGTAAACATTGGTCATCAACCATAATCTCATAGATTTCTTGCATTCAAAGTCTCTTCTAAAATTTTATTGTATTTTCACTAAATAAACAGTATGTGTATGGGCAAGAGAGGTATTCAGTAACCCTTTTTTTCTTCAAAGGAGAAATAGGTGTTGGTTTTCAAGAGTAACAATTTAATGGGCGTTGCTCAATCGTTGGACAGACGGGATGTTTGATTATCTCGTATTTATTGTGCATTTGTTTTTCTTCTTTATTCTTTGTTCCAACTCTATGGCTATGATAACGCGACAGTAAAAACTAATTCACAACTTTTGCTGTTTGTTCTTTAATGCTCCAATATGGCAATTTCTCCCTTGAATTTTATAGTTAAGGATTATACTATTTTAAGATAATATGTATATAGAATTGGGTTTGCACTCTTTCATCAGAGAGATTACTGCCGTTAACACTCTTTCTATCGGAGTGTAATCGTTTTTTATGAGTTCGAATATGGTGGTTGTAATGGAAAAACTGAATATGCTAGATGAAGAGGAGGAAGAAGAGTTAGATTGTTTTGAGGGAAGTACGGAAGGTGAGACTAGGGGTGATGAGTATTGTCTGGTGGGTCCTTTTTTAATAGACAAGCCAATTCACTTTTTGTCATCGAAACATCGAATGGCTGGATTATGGAGACCAATGAAGGAGCTTACAATATCACAGTTCTCACCTAATCTTTTTCACTTCTAATTCTTTCATAGGAAGGATCTTGATAGGATACTTGAATCAAGTGCTTAGACCTTTAACGGTTTTGTGTTATTGGTAGGTAAACTGAATCTTGGTGATATACCAGAGCAGGTGGAATTAAATCGAGTGCCTTTGTGGGTTTAGGTACATGAATTATCAGCTGGCTACATGATGGAGAGTGTTGATAAGTAATTAGGTAATTTCATTGGCACTTTTTTTTAGCATGACACAAAAAATAATTCGGGAGGCTGGAGGAGCTTTATGAGAATTCGTGTGGCCATTGATGTTTCTATTCCTTTGTAAAGGAAAAAAGAAAATTAAGAGAATGAGGTGAGAGGTTGCAGAAGTCATAACCAAATATGAGAAGTTGCCAACATTTTGCTTCCTGTGTGGCATTTTAGGTCACTCTGATATTTCTGATTGCTTCCATCATGATCTTCCTATGTCTGGTTATCAATTTACTTGGAGAGGTCGTAGGGGGATGGTGAATTGGTGGAAAAGCGATTTGATCAGGTTTTGGTTTCTTCTGCTTGGCTTAATTTATATCCTTTTGCTCATGTCTGTTGTTTAATGGCTGGTGTTTTGGACCATAATCCAATTTTCTTGAGTGATAGTAATTCAGTTGCTCGAAGGAGGAAGATAAGGCTTAAATTTGAGAATAAATGGTTCTATGAACCTGCTCTTACTGATATGGTTTTGACAACTTGGAATAATTCTGATAGGTAGATTTTTTTGGACCAGATTGATCCTATTATATCATATCTTCAAAAATGGGGTTCTCAACTTCATTTGGTGTTTAAACATCAAATTGAGGAGTGTAAAAAAGCAATGGACAGATTGTAAAATTCACTGACAATAGGTGATATTCAATTATTTGGGGAGTATCACTAGAAGTTAATGATTTTGTTGGTTCAAGAGAATTCATTTTAGTGTCAGCGTGCAAAGTGTTTTTGGGTTTAGGGGGCTAATGTGAACAGTAAAATTTTTCATGCGATGGCATCTTCCCGTAATAGAAACAATTGGATTATGTAGCTCAAAGTGATCTTGTTTCTGACCAACAAGGTATTTGCACCATTACTATATTTTACTTTCAGCATATCTTTTCTTTTTTTGGGTGAAGTGCTTGTATCGGATGATGATCTTAATTTGAATGTGGTGAGTGTGGAAGATAATGCATCTCTCATTCATCTGTTTTCGAAGGATGAGTTTCGTTGTGCAATTTTCTAAAAGCATTCGGATAAATACCTAGGTCCTGATGGGTTGAAACCAACTTTTTATCAAAGGTTTTGGCCTCAATTGGGTAGTCACGTTTATTCTGCTTGTTCTGAATGGTTATACTCGAGTGCGTTTCCTCCTTGTGTAAATGATGTGAATATTGTCCTTGTCCCTAATTGTGACTCTCCTGATAACATGAAAGACCTTCATCCAATCGCCTTATGTAATGTTCTCTATAAGATATTGGTTAAGGTTCTTGCTAATAGGATGAAAATTGTTTTACCTCTTGTGATTTCAGAGTCCCAAGATGCATTTATCCTTTGTAGATCTATTACAGATAGTGTCTTGACTGCTTTTGAGTTGATTCATGCTATGAAAAGGAGAGTTTCTAGGAGAAAGGGCGGTATTTCTTTAAAATTAGATGTTAGTAAAGCATATGATCGTATTCAGTGTCCTTTTCTAAAACAAATGATGGAGTTGTTGGGTTTTGATTCTACTTTTATTCAGTGGATTATGTTGTGTGTGTCCTTGGTCCGGTATTTTATTATGGTAAATGAGGATTTATTAGGACCTGTCATTCTTAAGTGTGGTCTTAGACAGGGAGATCTGTTATCTCCATATTTATTCATAATCTGTGCTAAAGGTCTATTTGCTATGATTAAGAGGGAGGAGAGAATGAGGAAGTTGCATGGTGGGTTAGTTTGTAGATGGGCTCCTAGGGTATCTCATTTGTTCTTTACAAATGATAGTTTTTTGTTTTTTGATGCCACTTAGGAGGAGTGTAATGTGGTGAAGAGCATTTTTAAGTAACTATAAAAAATGTTCGGGTCAGTCAGTGAACTTCCAAAAGTCAGGGATATTTTTTCGATAGTAATGTGGGAGAGGATTTGAAGGATCATCTTTCTGGGATTTTAGAAGTGTCTAATCCTTTGGATACAGGGCGTTATTTAGGCTTACCTTCTTTAATAGATTAAAAAGAGAGAGAGAGAGAGAATTATTTTTAGTGGTATTAGGGATAGGCTTTAGAGGAGAGTTCAAGGCTGGTAGTCAAAGATGTTGTTTCAAACAGGGAAAGAGATTATGATCAAAGTAATTGGGCAAGCTATTCCATCTTATGTCATGAGTGTTTTTATGCTTCCTTTGTCCCTCATTAGTGAGCTAGAAAGAATTCTGAATTCCTTCTGGTGGGGTTCGAAAGTAGGGGAGGGTGGTCGTAGAATTCATTGGCTTAGTTAGGACTATTTGTGTGCAATGAAAGATGAAGGAGGGATGGGATTCCGTGATTTGCATCTGTTCAATTTGGTAATGGTAGGGAAATATGGTTGGAATATTCTTACTAAGCCTTATGCAATTATTTCTCACATCTTCAAAGCTAGATATTTCCATCAAAGGGATTTACTCAGTGCCTCTTTGTGGCATAGCCCAAGCATGACTTGGAGACGCATTTAACATTCTATTTATATTCTTCACCATGGTTGTCGCTGGTGAGTTGGAGATGGGAATTCTATTGATATTTGGAGTTCTCCATGGTAGAAAGATGATGATAATTTTTCTATAACAACTCTTATGATTCTTGATATGAATTCCATAGCTGTTTCTGATTTACTTGATGTCAATTCTAAAAGCTGAAATGTTGGCCTCCTTCTCAATTTGATGAAGATGATGTTCATCATATTCAACAAATTCCTCTGAGTTCTTTGGGTCGGGTTGACAAGCTTCTATGGCATTTTCATCCGAAAGGTCAATATTTAATTAAGTCTGCTTACCTTTTGGCTACTAGATTGGAAGAGAGTTGGAGTTATAAAGTAGTTGAGGGGGATTGGACAAAGATTTAGTGTGAATTTACCTCCTAGAGTGGAAGTTTTTGCATGGAAGCTTAGGAGAAGGTGTTTACCTTTGCGTATGATTCTTTACCAGCATGGATTGAATGTGCCAACTGATTGTGTGCTATGAAATTCTAATTTTGAGCATGAA
This sequence comes from Codiaeum variegatum, assembly GCA_948294925.1. NCBI lineage: Eukaryota > Viridiplantae > Streptophyta > Magnoliopsida > Malpighiales > Euphorbiaceae > Codiaeum > Codiaeum variegatum. The sequence goes on from CAOJBK013258963.1 coordinate 7,681, forward strand.
TTTCATCTCTTTATTGATTGTGATTTTTCTCAGCAATGTTGGTCTGCTGTTGGAGTTGTTTTTTCAGTTTTATCTTGTAATTTATTTGCAGAATTTTTATTCCAAATTGCTCAATTGTCCTTTAAACAAAAGCTAGAAAAGATTATATTAATCCTTTGGAGCATATGGAAGTCTCATAACAAGCTCTTATGGTCCAATGAAAGAGATTCAATAACATTCTCTTGTCAATTTGGGAACCATTTTCTACAAGACTAGCTTGCTGCCTAGTCTGCTGTTTGTTGTCAACGTGTGCAGCAACAACCTCGTCTTGTTGAGCAGTGGGTGAAACCTCCTTCATGTGCTCTAAAATGTAATATTTACACTGGGATGTTCTTTAAGAAGATCAAGTTTGGCATTGGTGTTGTCATTCGTGGATGTGAGGGTGAGTTTATATGTGCTATGATTGCTAGTTTTAATGGTGCTCCAAAGCCATAAGAAGCGGAAGATGTTGCATTGCGAGAGGTCTTTTCGTGGCTTAAAGATATGAAATTCTCAAATGTATTTTGTGAAATGGATTGTAAAAAAGTTTTTAATGCACTACATGCTATTGTTAATGATAATTCTGAGTTTGAAGGAGTAATTGAAGATTGTCAACATTTGCTCTCTTATTTTTCTGATATTTCAGTTAGGTATATCAGTAGAAGAGTTAATTGTGCAGATTATACTATTGCTAAATCCTCTCTTCATGTAGAGGGTTATTGTTATTGGTAAGAGCCACCAGTGTTTCTCAATGATGTATTGGGTTTTGATTTTATTCAATAAAGCTCTTGTCTTTGGTTTCAAAAAAAAGATAATATGTATATTGTTTCTTTCCTTTTTGAATTAAAGTCTGTGAATCATGTTGTTTTAACACAAACCATGAGTTCTATATCAAATATTGGAGAGTGGTTTACTATTCCACCTCTTTATCTCTTTGATGTTTTTGTTTATGATATCTATGAAGTTATATTGTATAGGCAAAATATACTTTGCACTCGTCCAGTCAACAGTACTACATGGATCTATGATAAATATATAATATGCTAGTAATAGTGATAAATATATATTGAGGTGATAGTGATAAATATATGTTATATGAATATTTGAACAAGATACACATATTGACAATGAAGTGACAATGATGAATACATATGTACTAAAAATGAATATTAAATGTTATTTATCAATTATAAAATATTTATTCACTATACTTTCAACTATTATTCATTATTATAATGATAATAATGAATGTACTAATAATGAATAAAATTATAGTTCATTAATTATAAAATATTTATGCAGTGCACTTTCAGCTATAATTTATTATGGTAGTGATAAATATAAAATGTACAATGGATATGACAATGATATAAATATATAATATATTGATAATAAATGTGATATAGATGAATATATAATATATTGGTAATGAATATCAAATGCGAGATCTAGGGTGAAGGAACCAGTATGTAAAATATATTTTTTTCAAATATATAAGAAGATTAACTTATGTCAATATAAGAATTATAATTAGAGTCTGCTTGTAAGGTTAGGTAGCCTAATGTCACAGAGTTAGCTCTTTTTGATGCCTAACTAGCCCAGACTTAGTACACTCGCACGTTAGATGTTACTAAGTACGCCTTAAAGTAGGATGCTATAAGCAAAGGTACATAGTGGAGGCTAATAAAACAAGTATATTGCTTATGAAAGAAAATTTACAATGCTTTGAGAATGAGCACAAAGCTTTTGATGTATTGTTCCCAAATGAGGAGGCTTGGCCTATTTATAGTAGAGGGTTGTGTGGCTATTATTTAGATCCTAGAACTTTCTTGTGTAAAGAAGTTTCTAGGATATTTACATGCTTGCTTTATCCTATAGAAGTTTCTAGACAAGCATACATCTATTTGGCTTCTAGAGAAATATAGGTTGTTCCCACAAGTGCTTGGATGCTTCCTTTCTTGTTAACACTTTCTAGAGAGTTCCAACACATGGTTGGGATCCAAGTAAGTTCTGGTACAATGTAGCACATTCAAGTCCCTTCTAGAATCTTCCATCTACTCACATGCTAGGTGAATTCTCTAGGTGATTCTAGAATCTTTTGTGCACAAATAAAAAATTTCTCATGGAACTCATACTTAAAAAGTCTGATTCTCGCATTTTATCTAATCAAGGTGTGTGGATTGTAACATCCTTTCCCACTTAAGCTCGCAATGCCCTCATTGCTCCTTTCTTATTGTATTGAATGATTTTATCTATGACCTACCAAAGGAGATATTCACATTCCTAACTAACCTCTAAGTCTGGAAAATCTTTCCATTTAACTAAGTATTTAGTGTAGTTGGGTACTCCCCTCTTGCGTATCACACGATCAGCAAGGATGCATTCCAATTTCTTATCGAACTAGATGACAACCATAGTATGTGCACACTTTGATTCTCCTCGGCTTGGATCCTCCTTGTTTCCATGGTATGGCTTGAGCATACTAAAATGGAAAACTAGATGTATCTTTAATCTAGGAAGAAGTTCTACCTAGTAGGCAACTTTACCCACATGCTTCACAACCTGGAATGGGCCTTCATACCTCCTTATCAACCCTTTATACACCTAGTGCAAGGACTTAAATTGGTTGAGCATGAGCTTAATCATCACCAAGTTCCCTTTAAAGTACTTCAAAGGTCACTTTTTAGTGTCAGCCCATTTCTTCATCTTTTGAACAGCTTTATCAAGGCATACTCGAGTAATGTCTGCCTCCTCATACCAAGATCATGCAAACTTATAAATTGTGGGGTTTACTCCACCATATATTGCGGCAATAACATTTGGAGTCAAAGGTTGTTGGCCCATCATAATCTTAAATGGACTCTTGCCTGTTGACTCGCTCTATTGGAGGTTGTAAAGAATTGGGCTATGTTGAGTAGTTTTTCCCAATCTCGTTGATGGGCACCCATATAGTATCGAAGATATAGCTCTAACAAAGCACTGATATTCTCTGTTTAGCCATCACTTTATGAATGAAAAGCTGTTAGAGAAATTCAAGTCTATCTTCATCAACTTGAATAGCTCTCGCCAAAATTTATAGGTGAATCGGGGGTCTCTATCACTGGATATAGTTTGAGGAATGCCCCATAACTTCACTACATGCTTGAAGAATAACCTAGCAGTGTCATCCACTTTGCAATCAGCAAGGGCAATGATAAATGTAGCATACTTGCTAAAGCGATCTACTACCATACTGATACCAGCACATCCTTTGGACTTGGGTAAGAAAATGATGAAGTCCATCAAAACACTTTCCCAAGGTCTTTCAGCCATGGGTAGAGGCTCTAATAAGCCAGTAGGATGTTGTTGCTCTAATTTGTCTTGTTGGCATACAAGACATGTTTGCACATGGGCCTCAACATCATCTTGCATGTGTGGCCAATAGTAAGTGTTTTGAACAAAGGATAAGGTGCGTTCCATACCTGGATGTCCAACCCACATGGAATCATAACACGCCTTAAGGATTTCTTCCCATGATTTCCCCGATTTTGGCACATAAAGCTTGTCACCAATGGTGTGAAGGATGCCATCGTTCACCCAAAATCGTGGAGTTTTCCCTTTGCTAGCTAGCTTGATCAAGTCTTTGGCCATCATATTGAAGGGAGAATTTAACGAACCACGCAGTGGAAGCAGAAAAGGGAATGGTCGAATCGCCAAGTGGATTCGCATTCTGGTTTTCAAAACTTTTTCAAAAAATAATACCTTGTTAAAACTCTTTTAACAAAAATAAGTTAGGCAATGTTTCAAACTCTTTGAAACTATGCCCTAACCTAGGATTTTAGTAAATGCACTTTGCAAAATTATTTTGTAAAAAAATATTTGAAATTTCAAACACTTTGAAAAATCATTTCTATGCCAAAACCCTTTTGACATAGAGGGTTTAGTCATTTATCAAACACTTTGACCAATGTTTAAACCCTATGAAAGGCTCATAATTCAACCATGGATAATCTCATCAATTATGTGAAAAACACAAGTTGAACAAAGAATGGTAAGAAGCAAAAATACCTCTCACACTATTTCGTTAAGCTCCTCAAATTCGAAGCCTCTAGCCTGAGACATACTGAACTATCCTAATAGCTTGTTCTCTAGTTCTCTTTAAGAAACTTGAATCTCCTTCCATTAGAATCACCCAAATTCTTGATTCTTGCTTCTTTTCTTGAGAACTTGAGACTTTGAGGATGGATTTGTACTTGAGCTTCTCCACACTCCCTTCCCAAAGGTTAATTGAAAAATGAGTTTGTTCATGAAGAAATACTCTTCAAAACAACCTTACTCTCTCAATTTGGTGTATTTTGAAGCTTTCTCTCTCTAACTCTTAGAGAGTTTCGCTCTCTGACTCAATGGAGAAGATGATGAATAGTAGCTCCATCATCTTCTCATTTGAGTGTGTGAGTGAATGAATTTTGGCCAAGGGAAAAAAGATGAAACAATCCCATATTTATTTACATACTTCTTCCAACCACGTTTCCTTAAATTAAGGAACTATGTTGGAAAATAATGGTTACCTGTTCTAGTTGATTTTTGACTAAATGATTAGTCAATTAGTCAACTAGATTAAGTATATAATTAGTAGAAATCATCTTTAATCCATAACTAACCACATCTCATGTGGATTAAGCTAACATCTCATCTTAAGCTTAATTATTTTATTCATTAATCCAAAATCATTTCAATTAGTCCTACCCATTTGTATCCTATACAAACTAAGACCTAATTGAAATTTCCTCTTTATGAATTAAACATTCAGATATGCTAGGACCCTATAAATTTAATTGCATGTATAATGCCATCATGATTAATAATTAATTAAACTATTTAATTAATCATTTATATGATACAAACAAGCTAATGGAAATCACCATTTGGTATGTGACTTAATAGGTTCATATTCTAATTGGTAATGGGATAAAAAAACTCTGTTCTTCCTACCAAGTGTGTTAACCTAATCCCACACTTAGTCCCATAAGTCATGAGTGACGTCTAGCATAACATATCGCAACTACCTAATTAGAAATGAATGTCGGTGATCATATACTCGACATAAGCATGGACCTCTTTATCATAATTACTGTGCACTCGAGTCCCTTCATTATGGATTCCCGATCTCATGTAGGGTTATGCAATAATTCAAACCCTATGTACTAGATCATATGACTTCTATCTGGTGTGAGTTCTTGATAAACCGGTTCCAATTAGAGACTCTTTCTAGTAAACCTTATCCACCCTAGCTAGGGATTTGCATATCAAGAATAACCAAAAGTCATAGGATTACTTCCTTGGTTACCCAAGTTAATGAATCCTTTCTTGGTTAAACACTTATCCTAACTTACCATTGATTATGGCCACCACATACCATATACCAATACATGACTAGCATCGGTATGTAAGCAGTAACAAACCATAGCCCTTAATATGTCAGATAACATGTCACGTCAAGTCTAAGGATTATATGCACAATCATGATCTAGATGATGTGATATTAACTGGTAGGTAACAACCCATGTATCCATCATCTAACATCACGTTCAACTTACTCATCTCATGAGTGTGCTCACATGTTGTCATGACATCAAATGTCTATAGCATGAGACTCACTATCTCTATACC
>CAOJBK013259197.1:0-12825 GCA_948294925.1 Codiaeum variegatum
ATTTTTTTACTAACTCCAATTTTATGTAAATTAGATTATTTACCCAATTTTTGGAAAAAGCTGGCCCTCGAACCAAAGACAGATTCTGGGATTAGTGATTTGATAAAAACATTTTAGAAAATATTTTTTTCCATTTTTAAACAGATTTTGGCTTAAGAAAATGTGGTTTTGGTTAAAATTGAATTTTCGCGTATGCATGGCATACCACGTAATACATGAATATTTAAGCATGGAAGGAATGATGCATGAGATAGATTATATATGCATGACATCCATTAAAAACTGTAAAAACAAGAAAGATAATCAGGACTCCTTATTCTAGCCCACTTCAAGTTCTAGGGAAGGCACATATCCCCAAAGAAAGCAGTAAATTAAATACATTGTAAAAGTGGCTATTAAACAGGGGATCTCCTCTCCAGTCTGCAAATTTGGGAGGAGCACACAATCTCCAATACAAATCCATAACATAAATAACAATGGAATGAATAATTACAACAACATAAAATGGAGAAAATAATTAAAAAATAATAAAATAAAATAAAAAGGATAAAGGAAAACAAAACTTAGAGTTGAAGTTGTTAGAAGACTTGTCGCCTTATCTCATTGAATGGGAATTAAACCACGCACCATTCTCCCTTCTCGCGAAGGGTGGGGAGCTGTTCTGAAAAACTGTGGATGGTTTGGTTCTATTAGTTCAGAAGCTAACATATTTTAATTAATAAAATAGTTAACCCGATAGGCCATTAATAAATTTAGATTTGATTAATAAAAATGATTATTTGATAAATGTGAAATTGCCTAACAGATTTTAAAACTTAATTGTAATTCATTTTAAGAAAATGAAATTTTCATGAAAATGCCTTAATTCAGATTTAAAGGACTTGATCTGGAGTTAAAAGGAATAGGAATATTGTACCCTTATTACTTTTTATTTATGGGACTTCAGAAGAGATTTTTCTAAAGGCTTGACAAAATCAGAGCGGTTCTCTGTTATGTTCGGAGAGGACTAGAGAATGTCTGTCTGAAGTAGACTGATGAGAACTGAACCATTAGAAAAAATCGACGAACAATGTTTTAGAACATCTTTGGTCTGAATTGTAATGTTTGGGAAGTGATTTGGGAGGTCTGGTAGCTTGAAAATGCATCTGAAAAAGTGTCTCAGGTTGATCAGAAAGTAAGTAAAAGTGGGTCCTAAAGCTGTTTTTGAGGCTCGAATTTATAGAAAACTAAGTTGGAAAACTCAGGGAATTTCACATGTGTGCGTTTGCATTTGGCCCCAAACGCATGCGTTTAGGACAAACGTGCTTGTTTAGCCCTAAATGCATGCGTTTAGGACAAACATGTGCATTTGGATCCAAACATGCACGTTTAGACCAAACATGTAGATATTGGGCCTGGCTGTCTGGGCCTGATTTTCTAGGTTTTGTCCGGTCTAATTCGATTTGATTTTTTAGATTTTCTATGTGTATTTGAGGTCCGATTTGAGCATGGTTTGAATAGTTGGAATCGTATTAATGGGCCATATTTAATGGTGTAAAAATAATGTATTTTCTTTGAGAATATGTTCATATATACAAAAATTTTCATGTAATCTTTGCAATCTAAAATTTTCGTATCGGGGTTGCCCCAGATGCAAAAGGGGCCCTGCCCCTTGACCCTATTTCATTCCCAAACTTTTAAGATTCATGAGGCAATCAAAAATTCTAAAGGTGAAAAATTAAAGGTTTACAAACATGAAAGTAGTAAAAGTTATAAAATAAAAGATAAACAAATGGGTCCTTCCTCTAGTCCAAAAAGGGTTCAAGGGAAGGCACACATCCCCAAATGCAGGCTCAAAATAAAAATAAAAAAAATAAAATAATTACATCAAAATGATTAAAACAAATGAGGGGATTTCTTCTCTAGCCTAAAGAGATATGGGAAGGGCACACATTCCCTAAATAATAACTATAACAATGATAATGAAATAAAGAAAATGGCCTAGCAGTGGTAAAAAATAAAATGAAATAAATAAAGAATAAATAAATTTAAAAAAAATTGAAAAGATTGGATTTCAAGCCTTAGAATGGCTTGTCGACATATCCTTTTGAATATAAATCAAATCCCATGTCATTCTCACTTCTAGCGAAGGGTTGGGATTATTTTGAAAACAATGGGTTGGTGGTTGTGTGTTAAGAAGGTAAACCATTTCAATTTTGAAAGAATTAATCGAATAAACCATTAATTGATTCAAATTTTTATTAATAAAAATGAATTTGACTGTTGTGAATTTGCCTAAGTAAGGTTTTAGGGCTTTAATTCAAAACCTAATTGAATACTTTACTATTTGAGTGTATTACCTTTGACTTTTTAGAATTTTTAGCAGGTGCCTCAAAAGATTTGATAAGGCCAGAGCAGGTCTCCGTTATGCTCGAAGAGGTCTATCAGAAAACTATCTTGGAGATGATTGAGAAATTTTAGAGTAAATTTTGATTGAAATTAGAGTATTTAGTGCTTTTGGTCAGAATTTAGGAAGAGTTTTAGTGTCTAGAGCTATTTTTGGGTGAAAGTAGGAAGGGATTCGACATTGAAAATTAGTCCCAAAATGAGTGTCGAAGGGTCAAATTTAAAGAAAATCGAGTCAAAAAAGTCAGAAAATGGGTCTGTGCATCGAGCTGCTGGAGGATGTGCTAGGCAGCTAACGCATACACCAAGCAATAGGCACATGCGCCAGGTGCCTGGCTAGTGCACCAATGCTTTGGCTAGTGTGCCTGGTTTTAAGACCCCGATTTAGTCTGATTTGGTTCAGTTATTGGGTTTTATGGGTCCATTTGAAGTCCGAATTGAGCACGATTTGAGTCCATAGGCTCGTATTAATGAGTTAGATTTGATAGTAGAAAAATATGGATTCACAGCTACCCCCTTAGTAGGTTCATTTTGAGTAAAACCAAATTTAGTAAGTGTGAACTCATTAATGACATGGGACTCGAAAGTTTTCCTGTATAAGTGCTTGAAGGATTGGTCACTCTTCAATTATCTTCTTCTTCTTTGCTTTCTTTTCTCTCAAAAGATAGTCTCAGCAAAATATTTTCTGAATGATACCAACTAGTGGTACCTAGGAGGAGGATTTGTCTACTCATCTGCATGCTATACTAGCCGGTGAGACCGAGACTATTACGGATTTGTTGGGCTCTGTGGATAATCCAATTGTTTCTATTGATGATTTACTTGGTTCTACTAATGGCACACCTGCTTCTATTGATGACGCTTCACTAAACATTTTTGACTATATTCCAAGTGATCTTCTTTTGATGGCGGAGTGTTTCGCGAAGCTTAACCCCAATTTGTTGCAGGGTAGACAAGGAGACTGCAACATGTGTGGCTATCCAGCTGTATTTTTTTATTCCTTCTCTTTTATTATATTTTATGTTTTTTTTTTATTTTTTGTGCACTCTTCTTTTCAATGTGGCTTATTTTTCGCTCTTTTGTTTTTTCAACACTCTATTTTTTTGCACATTTTATTTTTCCGTTCACTCATTTATTTTTTCCGCTCAAAAATAAAACAAGGAAAATGAAAGATAGAATTTTACCTGTAGGATGCCAAGCATAACCAAAGAGGTAATAGTTCCAGTCTTTCTAATGTGTTGGATTTCTTGGATCGCTTCCCTGATGTTCGTACTTACAGTGTTTTGGCTCGTCTATCTGGCCTGATGAGTCTGGACATTGATTGTTCTCCTTATCGGAACTTGATTTTTGCTATAGCTGAGAGGTGGTGGGAGACTACAAATACTTTCCAATTGTCTGTGAGGGAGATGAGTATGACAACCCTTGAGTGGTGTTGCTTGACCAACATACTATTTGGGACCATTCCTCTTGTCTACCCAGAAGTGAAGAGTGACCAATCCTTAAACCCCTTGCCTATGAGGTTATGGAGTTTTATCTGGACAATGGGTTATGGCCTAATAGAGTTTCGAGGTGGTCGTGCTAGCTAATTTGCCTTTGATTATGAGAAAGCCCATGGGTCGCACTTTTCTGGAGTTCTGACGGACCAAAAAATCCAGGTTAGAGTTTGTTATGTAGGGTGCCTCTAATCCAAAGTTTGTTGCCACACGCTTGATGAGAGGTAGGCCTCCCTTATTTACTAAACTAGGTCAAGTTCCCATGGTATGTGCTATTGCTACTCTGAGGCGTAGGCCTCGTGGTCAGGTCAATCGCCCTTCTGGTCTAGACATGCCGAGTTCCAGTTCAACTTCTTCAGAGATGGATGCCTATACATCAGCCATGCCTGCTAGTTCGAGTCAGTCCCAGGGACCTTTCCCTTACTTCTCTAATCATATCTCTTTACATAAGTATCTACCTGACCTGAGCATCTTTCAACCAACAGTAAGCTTTCTTGATTTTCCTTTTGTGATTTTTTTATTGTGCCAGTATTTTAATATTCCCCCCTTGGAAGTTACTATCTTGGTACATCTCGAAGGTCATGATCCTCATCAGTAGACTTTGTTCTCCTTGAGCACCACACTAGCTGCTTTGAGTGTTGCCAAGAGTCGAAGAGAGCCACGTATGGTCAGGAGATAGGCGCCTTAGGGTGGTGATGGTGGTTTGACAGCTGACGATGATGAGATATCAAAGGAAGATGATGCCTAAGATGCATGCTAGGTGACCTAATGTGTCCCACTAAGGGCTTTTTATAAAAAAAACTTGTTTGTTTTTATTTGAACTTCGTTGTTTAATTTTTGAAAAATGTTTATTTTATTCATGATTGTCTATTTGGAAAATAATTTTTATTTAGAAATTGAATTTTTGGAAGTATTTTCGGATGAATGCCATGAAAAATAGAATCAAATCAGGTCAGAACTAAGCATCGGGAAGGGTCATGTCGACGCTCGCCCCAGCAGGGTGGTGCATATGCCCAAGCATTGGCGCATACGCCTGGCCACTAGCGTATGCACTGGCAGCCATGCTCATGCATTCAGCTTTCTGAACTTTATTTTTCACCTTGATTTTTGTGCCACTATTTAAGTTCGTACAAAAAATCATTATTTATTAAGAAAATCATGAAAAATATTCTATCTTAGTAGAAAATCCAGTTTCTTTTTGTTTTTCCCACAAATGGAACCACACAATTAGAATCAACCTCGAAAAGTATGGGATGAGTGCTTTATCAATGCTTAGAGGCACCAAAATTGAATGGAATTTTTTGAATGCTTGTATCAGGTTTTGGGATTCAATGGATCATGGTTTTCAATTCATGGCTGGTATGGATGAGATGTGTCTGACTTTTGAGAAATTTTCTACTTTGCTCGATTCTAATCCCGAGGCTACTTTAACTCTTTCTAGATGCTTTTGGATTTAAGCATAGAGGCTACTTCTAGTATGGTGACGGATGATTTTATAGACCTATCTTCCATAATCAATATGTTTTGGAAGGATTCTAGTTATTTGGTTTGGTTAGCTAGGAGGCTTAAGGCTTATACTTTTGGTTTGATAGCGGGCTATATTTTTAAGGGTCCAATTGGTTGGGGTGATGCAAGGGTGGTTGAGCTGATACCCTAGATGGGTGAAGGGAAGTAAATTCCAGGTATGATTCTAGCTGAGACATTACTGAGCCTTGATCTTCAATGCAGCTCGAGAGAGCCTTGGACCATTAGTCCTATTCTACTCCAGGTATTTAGACCTTTTCATTCTCGTCTGCTTTAGCATTTATGAGGTCATTCTTGACTTTCATGCTTCCTTTCAGATTTAGTTGAGAGACCATCTTAATATCATTCCTAGTCTAGAGTCAAGAGACTGTCTTGCATCCTGGTATCGAACTAGGAGGATTGTTATCCATTTTCCTATTGAGAAAGATGGATTAACTGGTTGAGTCCTTCTGACTTGCTTTGGAGACTCGGTTGTTATACGATCAAACAGTTTATGCCAAGGAGTCAGGGATTTAAGAATGTGTATCTGCTTGGCTTGAAGGAGGTAACATGGTATTAAGCTACCCGAGTTGTTCATCAGATGGAACATGATCCAGATATGCCCCCAAATGGTCCACCCTTTGAGGTAACAATTGTGAATGCCATAGTGGCTATAGCAATTCTCATAGGTTGGATTTGCGACTTCGAGTGATTCTGATTCCTTGTGATGATTATGGAAAGCTTCCAGAGTACATTGACTAGTGGATCGAGTCATGATGGTCAAAGGAGAAGGCGAAGCAATATGCTCTTTGACCAAGATTAAGGAATGAGTATGAGTCTAGACTCGACTTTTGAATAAGACCTTTTGATTTTTGGTTATTTTTTATTTCCTGTCTAGAATATTTTATTTTGGATGTTCCAAAAGATGAATAAGACCTCAATAAAATGCATTTTATTTTTATTAAGCTCTTATTTTTGTATAAGCCACCCTTTCAGGTTTTCAACTTAGTGAGTTGTCCTTATTGTTGCCTAGACTGCCTTTTCAGTTTTCAGTCTAGTAGGCTATACCCTAAATTTTTCCTATGCTTCCCACTTGGGTTTACAACTAAGTGGGTTTCAATATTTTTTTTGAATTTGTAATTTTTTTTTAATTTTTACTCTTACATGCAATGTTAAAAAGTCCAATGAGAATCAAACTTTAAATTTTATTAATTGCTTTGGATCGTGCTCGTAATAAATTTTTTGACAAATGAAGAACAAGGTAATTTTTTGGAAAATCAAGTCCACGTAGTTCTTATTATAGAAATGTGATGCCCGATGCATGCTCATACAATAAGAACACTAGATGTAGTATTTCGTAAGCTGGTCGAGGTTGGTAGGATGGCTAAACTCATTGCCGTCGACATCCATCAATATGATGCCTTCGCCTGACATGATCATTTTAATGATGTAAGGGGCACTCTAAGGAGGTCTGATTTACCCTTGAGGGTCTTTCTAAGTTGTTTGATTTCTTTTAAAACCAAGTCACCTTCCCGAAACTTACAATCCTTGACTCTTTTATTAAAATGCCTTATTAGTATCAATTTGTAATTCTGAGTCTGGTGAAGTGATTCTAACCTTTTCTCATCGATCAGGTTGATTTGATCATAATAAGAATGTTTCCACTCATGTTTAGAGCTATGCGCTTCTTAGAGAACCCTTGCTGATTGGATTTCCAGTTCTATACGGAGGACTGCTTCCAGTTCATAGACCAATGAGTAAGGAGGGCGCTTGGAAAGTGTAGATGCCAACTTTTATGGTTACCGATCATCTTTTGAAGGATGTTCTTTAGTGCTTTGTTATCAATCTCAACAGCTCCATTAGTCTGTGGTCTGTAAGGAGAAGACCTGTGGTGTTGTATCTTTTCCTTGTTTTAGAAGGACATCTATCTCTTTCTGGAAGTGTGAGCCATTGTCTGAGATAACTTCATGTAGGACACCACACCTTGTGATGATGTTCATTTTGATGAACTGAGCCACTCTCTTTGAATCAAGAAATTGGTAAGGTGCAGCCTCTACCCATTTAGTGAAGTAATTAATGGCCACCGGAATGTATTCATGGCCAGCATATGACTTTGGTGTGATCTTGCCAATGACATCTATTCCCCAAATGACAAAGGGCCAAAGAGTTATGATCAGATTAAGTGGTGAAGGAGGATGTTTCTGAAGCTTGGCATAAGTTTGACACTTATGGCATTTCTGAGCGAATTGCGCATAGTTTCTATTCATGGTAAGCCAGTAGTAGCCTTGGTTCATGATTTTGCAAGATAGTTCCCATCCATTCATATGGGTACCTTCTTCCCCACCATGGATTTCCTCCATGATTTTGTTGTCTTCTTCCTCAGTAACACATCTTAGGTGGATGCCATTCCAAGTTTTCTTATAAAGAAGCTCTCCCTTGGGATGTATATACTGGCTAGTTGTCTCAGAGTTCTTCTTTTAAATATGAAGGCTCCCTCAAGATAAAAACCCTTTGGAAGGTAATTGTAGATGTACCAGTACAAAGGTTTCTATTTAACTTCTTGAATGTTCATATAGTGAGATTGATAGCTTGGTTCATGCTTGATGTTATTGAAATAGGACAGATAAGGAACCCATCGTGTATTTCTATCATTGATTCAAGAGTTGCCAGTGCATCAATAAATTTATTTTTTGTTCTCGGTAAATAATGAAAAGATAAGGCATCAAAGCTAGCTACCAACTCTTCGAATCGCTTATGGTAAGGAACCAACCGCTCCGCTCTGATTTTTTATTTTCCTAATGCTTGAGACACTATAAGTTTTGAATCTCAGTACACTTCTAGGTCCTTGATTCCCATATGAATGGTTGATTCCAATCTAGAAGCACAAGCTTCATATTCTGCTTCATTGTTTGTTACCTCAAAATCCAGTTTGATTGCCATAGGTAAGCTTTCACCTGTAGACATAAGGAACACCATCTCGGCGCCATATTATTTGTTATTGGATGATCCATTAAAGAATTTTTCCCACATTTTACCTTGGATGAATATAGATGTCCACATCAAGAAATTCAGGTTCTTCCCAATGATCATCTATCAAGGTAGCAACCAGTCGGTTGGCAATGAGACTACACTTGATAGCTTTCCTTTGAACATATTTGAGGTCGTAAGCTGCAAAGACTGCCATCCATATAGCCATCTTATTGTCGAGGACAGGTTTCTCCATGAGATACTTGATTGGACTTTTGTCAGCGAGGACATGTGTGACGTATACCCCAGATAGTGTCTCAGCTTGTAACATACTCGTACTAGAGCCAGACTGAGCTTCTCAATGTAAGTATATTTGAACTCGTGTGTTAGCATTCTCTTGCTTAAATAGTAGATGGTATTTTCCTTGTGGGAATCTGGAGTATTTTGTGCCAACATGGAACACATGTCTTCATCAGTAACTGTCAGGTATAATAGTAATGGTTTGCCAAGCATAGGAGATTGTAGAGCTGGTGGATTTAGGAGGCACTGCTTGATCTATTCTTAGGCCTTTTGATAATCCTCATTCCATTATTTAGAGCAATTCTTTGTCAATAAGTTGAATATATGAGAATAGGTGTCTGGTAACAGGTGGATGAATCGACTGATGTATTAGAGGCGACCCCCTTATCTCCTTTTATATTTTAGGAGGTGGCATGTCAATGATTGTCTTGGATTCGGCTAGGTTGATTTCGATTCCTTTCTTGCTAACCATGTTATTGAAGAATACTATATACAAGGCTCCAAATATGCATTTGGCATGATTGAGTTTCGAGGTTGTACTGGGAAAGTTTAAGAAATAACTTCTCTAGTCCTTGTAAATGTTATTCAGCAATAATACCTTTGACCACCAGGTCATCGACATACACTTCTGTTAGCCTCATCGGTTAGCAATGTACTTTTGATAACCACAAAACTAATATGATGAGATTAGCTAAATTTGCTTCTAAGTGTGCAATTGAACATTAGACTCTCTATCTCCTGATGCATGATCAACACTCCTATTGAATCATATTCAATATCAGATGATAGGTTAACTTATCATACTACTATTTGATCCAATTTCGATATCATATGAGTAGGCAGCAAGAGCGACTTTACTTAGTTTTCCTTAGTTATAGCTTATGTTGAGTGGATCAGTCTTTTCAATCAGTTTCAAATGTGATTCTTTTGAGCAACCTCAACCTTTCTCAACTAATATAGAGGCAAATCAGGTCTTTGATATTGGATAGCAACTAGGTTTGTTCCAAGGATTTATTGTAAGAATATTTGCCTTAAGCTCCGTAATATTATAGTAAGAGATTTGAAGTATAATGACAAGAGGCAGGTGGATTAATTCCTTCTATGGATACTTGAGAATCAACAAGTCTTCTCATGTAGATGCTATACTTCTACATACCAGAATATTCAGGCATTGCTATGTGTATTTTGGGATGGTCTTCAGATTATTGTGGCTCCTGTTTTCCTGCATTGGATGTTAGGCTCAAAACATTGTGTAACACCATCACTCGGTTCTTTATTTTTCATTGTGACTAGTTGTTGATGATGGATCCTTACCATCACTATTCCTGTATTATTTTAATTTTCCTTTTTCGGTCTTGAGAGATTTTTTCATATATGATTTGACCTTAGATTTTATCAGGTGTTATGGAAAACCTTTCAGCTTTGGATAGCTGGTTTAAATCATATGTTTTTCCTCTCCTGATAACCTTAATCAAATTAAATAAAATTGGCTCTTGCTATAAAAATAAATAAATAAATAAAATAAGTTTGTGAAAGAAATTTATTAGTAACTACATACTAAAATAAATTGAAAAAGTTGCATTTATAGGTTAATAACAATAATATATAAATATATATATCAAATAAAAAATAAACACAGTGGGTCTCCTCAAGGTTAAAACAAAAAAGAACAAGTTAAAAAATTGTCTATCAGAATCTTCTTTCTCTGTACAAGAACATGCATTGTGATAGCTTTTTATTTTATTAAAAATTAGAAAAACTTAGTTATGATTATCAGTGTTGTCTTTGTTTTTATTTTGCTTTCTTGCAGAAAAAATAGCAATACGATCAAATTATAGATTATGAAATATTTAAACGTCAAATTAATTAACGATAAGAGATTTTAAAAAAAAAAAACAGATCAAAGAAAAGATAGAAAATTAAAAATTAGGAATAATAATAATAGCAAAGAAAAAAATTGGTGGGTAAAAACGAAAGAATAATATGACATATATAGAAAAGACAGGAAAACTTTTTACATACCTGAAATGTTGATTATGGCAAAGTGGGTTGATAAATTCCATAACATATGGCAAAGTGGGTTGATAAATTTCATAACATATGGCAAAGTGGCTATATTTATAGACAAATGAGAGAGAAGAGCACCTAATGAGAATAGCTTCACAAAAAAATGAGGAGACTTGACTTCAGCGATTGTATGGTTTCCTTTTTTTTTGTTTACCTAATTCATCTTTTTCTTAATAAATTTTTTCTATCGATTAATCAAATTTGTGATCTTTTTTTTAGTACAAGAAGGGATTTAAACTTGGATTAGTTACAAAAAAAAGTGCACAAGAAGTAAGTTTTGATATATAAATTTATGCTTCTTTATTAAATAATGAGTAGTAATTTTGTACTATTTTGTTGAAGTAATAGAATATAACGCATGTGTAAATTTATATTTAAAATACATTTAATTATATTATATTTATTACTTCTAAATCAGACATTATCTAAAATTTGTTTAATTTGATGTAATGAGAAATATAATAAAATCGCTATTACATTAGATATTTGATTACTTAATAACATCAAATTAATTTGATTTAATATAATCATAAATATATTTGTAATTAATTAAATTCATTTTGAAGTAATACTCAATATATAATAAGATGTATGTAATTATGATTATTTTATAATATTATGTTTGTTTAATTATTTTTTAATTAATTTAAATTATTTTTAATATTTATAATTATAATTAATCTTAAACTATTTTATTGGTGACCAGACTTCAAATACGACTGCCAGGCTTTGACAACCGGTTGTTGCCCGCAACTAGATTCTTGTATCGACTGTTGGAATTCAGTGACGAACCCCGGCAACCAGTTGCCAGAATCTAATCGGTGATTAGCCAGAGTCTAGTGGCGGATGACAGAATAAAGCAAATGCTTGTCGAAATCCGGTAATATAATTTAATTATTATAACTGCTTAAAACTATTATTTAATAATATTTTTTTAAATAACTTAATTATTAATTTAATTATATAATTACTACAAATTAATTAAATATTAAAATAAAAATATTCATTACATTATATATATATATATATATCTATATATATAATTATAGTTAAACATAGTATTGTAATTATTACATTACATTATATTACAATAATAATTACATTACATTGTATGAAACAAACACAGCCTTATTTTATAAGTACACTACAAAACAATAAATTGTTAGCATGAATTTTATAACTACTTGTATAGAGTTATCACTACAAGAAATTTTAGATTTACTAATTCTAATTACTGATTTAATTTTTTTTGTCAGTAATTACTGATCCAATAATTATACTTATTGACCAAATACTGATCCGATTTGGAGAAAAAATTGAATTAATTAATTGCTGACATTGGTCACAAAATTGGAGGAAAATAATTATTTGAAATTTCGCCAGATTATACTGACCAATTACTGACCCAAAAAATGGGTTAGTAATTTACTGACCCATTTTTTGGATCAATAATTGGTTAGTAATTAATTATTTTAATTTTTTCGCCAGATTATATTGACCGATTAATTGCGTTGGTAATTAGCGACGCATTTTTTTGTCAGTAATTGGGGTCAGTAATAAATTGGCGGGAATTAATTTTTTTTAGGAAATACGCGCGACAAATATAGGGTCAATAATGAGTCAGTAATTTTAAATATAAAAGCCACACTGACCAAGCCTCAGTTTGCTACTTCTCTTCTTCTTCTCTGCCATTCGACCACCTGCTCCTCCACAGACCGCAACACAACCCTGTTCAAGCCCCTGTTTGCCGATCGTCCTTTCCATACCTATTTCAGTAGCTGTTCTCAACCCCAAACTACTGCCTTGAACTCAGTCCCCTTGCACATCCTAGAATCCCCCATCTCTGATGAGCCTTCAATCTCTATTAATGTTGCCCCTGCTCTCACCGGACCATCAAACTCAGCGGCCATCGTTCTTCTCTGCCTCTCCTCTGTTAGCCTAAATCCCCCCTTTTCAACCGCCAAAGCTCAAAACCTCCGATTAGAATGACTTCAATTTTGGAGTCATCAAAAGCTGTAAGTATTGTTTATTGTTATTCATTTGAATCGATTTTTAATTTTGGTTTCATTTCTTTAGATTTGTAATTTCATTTTTGAATGAGAAACTTTGG
>CAOJBK013260545.1:0-13167 GCA_948294925.1 Codiaeum variegatum
TTTGAATATTTTATAGTACTGTATTTTATTTTGGATTTATTCATACTTGCTCTTAAAATTATGATGTTCAAATTAATTTTATTATATATATATATATATATATATATATATTGTTATTAATGATGTAATTATTAAATAAAAAATTTCAGTATTTGTGACATAATTAATGACCCATTTTATTTGGTCAGTAAATTAGTGACGGAATATTTTGGTCAAAAATGGATCAATAAATTACTGACACATTTTTTGGTTGGTAATTAATGAAAAATATTACCGACCCAATATTTTATTTTACTGACCAAAAAAATTGGGTCAATAATTACTGACGCATTTTTTGGGTCGGTAACAGGTCGGTAATTAATTAAAAATATAACTGACCCAATATTTTATTTTACTGACAAAAAAAATGCGTCAGTAGTTACTAACCCAATTAATTTGGTCGATAATATTTAATTTTGTGACAGAAGAAATACTGACCCAATTTTGGATAAGTAATTTAATTTCTGGGGTCAGTAATAGTGTTTACTGACCCCAGAAAAAATTTTAGTGACCCAAAAATTGGGTCAGTAAAATTTTATTTTTTGTAGTGAATTTGGATAGAAATAGGTTGTGTATAGATGGAGCAATGTGAAAAATTCTTATGTAGTTCATCAAGTCCAAGATCTCATCCAAATCTACTTATCTTATTGCCACCATAAGAACAATCACTATCAAAATCACAACAACAACTAATCAAAATCAATAATACTCTTTATCTCACAGAGAGCACTGCTACCTCCTCATCCATGTAACCCTAGCATCGTCGCCCTTATTATTCTACCCTTGCTTAGGGTTTTCTCCTTCTTTTGGTGGCGAGACAATTGCCTCTTTCTTCGTCATCCTCCTCCTTCTATTTCCTTTTTCTCATTGAGGGCGTTGCCTTCGCCACCACATCAATCGATTTCCCTCCACCTCTTCTCAAATATTTAACCTCCACCTCTAACATCTTTGTTGGCAATTAACCACCCGCTTGCCCTAGGTTTTTCTATGAAGTTTGAAAGATTTGGTAAGGTATTAAAGGCCTTTATCCCTAATAAAACTAAGAAATATAGTTCAAGATTTAGTATTGTTCACATGAGTGAACGTGGTGCTACTCTTATGGCCATCTCCAAACTCAATCACTCACGATTAGGTAAGTACTGCTTAAGAGTTAACATTTTCCAATAATATCAAGGATGAGTAGTCTTTTATTGAAGTAGAGGTTGGGAAAAAGGTGAACGTGGTGTCATATAAATCTAGTATTTCCCCCCCATAAGCCAATAGCTTAGATTGGTTGAATTGATATATGGTGGCTTATTTTCTTAAGTCATGTAGTACTAATAAGGTAATATACAACTTGATTAATAATGGATTTTTAGGTTATTCCTTCAGAAGTATGATGACCAATATGATTCTTCTTACATTTGAGTCCATCGATAAGTTGAATGAGTTTAAGGTAATAGGAGTTGATTAGCTTGCATAATGGTTTGAGAATGTTAAAAACTAAGATTGTTCAAATGCTCAAGGAGGCTCTGCTGGAATAGTTGTGAAGGCATCCCTTTTCAAGCTTGGTGCTCAAAAGTTTTCTCTAGGATAGGTTCTTTATGGAGATGCTTTGTTGATGTTGATAAAGATACTAAAGAATTAAAAAGTTTTATTAAAGCTAAAATTTTGATTAGTTCCTCTACGCCTGGAAAGATTTATGGAACTATTAATTTATACATTAATGGTGGATATGTTTTTCCTATTCAAGTCATGGAGGAGCTTTCCTATTATGACTTAAAATTTTCGGAAGAAGCTTATCCTCCACTTGCTGATTTTATGGAGGTTCCAGTTGGCACACCGACTATTAATGATGATTTCAACAGTCATTTTTCAAATTCAAAATCCATTAATTATTTGTCTCCTTTTACCAGTACATGAAAATTGGTCTTTAATGATGGTAAAATTTGTCATTAAATGTGTAAATCCCATCCTTATAATTCTTTAATGACGGGAAATTCCCGTCATAGCCCCCTCATTATTGCCTCTCTAGTTAAATATAAGTAATGACGAGATTCATATCCCATCATTAAAAGCAATAATGATAGAATAATTCCCCTCATTAAACATCACTTTCAACCATGAAATATTCCGTCATTAAAATGATTTTTTGCACTAAAACATCCCCTCACTAATAATCACTTGGCTAATGATTTTTTTTAATATTTCTGATTTTGGACTTTCTATTTCATAATTTTTGAGAATTTCTTAACTCTATATTAAGACATAAGAAGATATACGCTAAAAGGAACAAAAAAAAGTATAAACATTAATACGGCTTTAATCATAAAAAATATTTTTCATTCATTGAATATATTTCAAATCTGTAAAAAAATAACCAAAACACTTGTTTTTAATATCACTGAGACATAAAACATAAACTTGTTGCTACATCAAAAACAAGTAAAAGACATTAAAACTTATCCAAAGAGAGTTCAAAAGTCATGCTTGCCAAACTCATGAAACCGCAAATAAACTTGTACTTCACTAGTATTTAGCATTGTAATACTCTATAAATCTAGCTTCTCCAATCCTAGTTTAAATTTGCATTCATATGATAGGAGACAATTCAGGCTAAAAATACTTCATTTAAAGTGCTATTTAAATTTGATTTCTATTATCATAAGATAATATAATGAGCCAACTTTTAAGTATATCAAATCATATAAAATTTTGCCAGCCTAAAGTACAATAATGAAACTTGTTAATGAAATAAGTAAAGAATATCAAGTAAGAAAGCTAAAAGAAACTCACTTTATCCTCAAGTAATTTGAGGCAACAATGCAAATCCTTGAGTCTACAACATAGATCATGATCACCGGTCACTAAAGGAAGCAAGACCTCTATTCAAAACGAGGCAAATTGTCCAGACACCAAAACCAATAGAAGAACCCTCAACAAAATAGCCATTTATTCTCAATTAGCATTACCAAAATGGGACTAAGGAGACTTGCTAGTCCTTTAAATAATGCATCATAATTCCCAAACAATCAAAATTTTCTTGCTTCAAAAAAATACACCTAGCTTTTCAAAAAATCATTAACACTTCAGATAGTAACATGCAGTCCCAGCAAACAAAAACCATGAAGCAAGTTAATTACAATTGTAAATTTTAAAGGAAATACAAGAATAACAAGGCGCCAAAATTGCAGAGAATGCAAGGCAACAAAAACACCCTAAACCTTATTTATTTTTGTTGAACTAATACTATATCAAATTGAAACTTGCTATCAGATTCCTTTACTTTCTTGCCACATTGCTAATCAATAATAGAAAAAACCTCTCAAAAATTCAATTCAATATTTCTAAACAAGATCAAATTTATAAACTAAAAAAAACCACTTAATCATTTTTTATTATTAATTCTCTTTTATCATTAAAACTTCTTACTTGCCATATACATATGACAAACTATGATTAATGAGAAGTTTTCTCAGTTATTTTAAACTTGAAATAAGGACAAAAAAAGAGAGCAAAAGATTAAAAAAAAGAAATAAATAAGTGGAGGAGGGTACCTGGGGGTTGCAGATAGGAGAGAAGGCTACAAGAGCAACCATTAAAGATGGAACTAAGCAACAATAAGACTTGATAACCCTGAAACAAACTCTACATGTGAACATAAATCATATAAAAGTTTAGATGAAAATCAAGATTTTAATATAAAATGAATAAGCTTTTCTAATTATAACTACTAGAGAAATGAATTAAAATATCTTCAATAATAAAAAATTGGTCACAAGCAGTCACAATAATCTCTATGGTTAATAATTCATCAATTAATGGGACATCAAAGTTTCAACAAACCCAAACAAAGCCTGGATTTGTATAAGTAGTTGTATTAGGATCTTTCCCAAGTTTAATTGATGAATAATCAAAATTTCACCCAATAACATAAAATAGTCACGTAGATAATTGGATTGATCAACTCCAAAATATATCTTAGCTGTACTTAAGCAAGAAACATGATGCAATTAAACATGCTGCAATTTTCTCATTAGGTTCATTTTTAATACATAGATCAGAGGAGCTAGAATTTTATTCATCACATGAACATATCTCATCCCTTAATTTAGTTTAGCAAGTATAATTTATATTTGGTATGTTTTACTAACCAAAAACAAACTTGATTAGATTTATGTTTTAGGGCAAGTTTGGATGGCTTCATTTCACTTCTAAATTAATTTATGTTCTTCAACATAATCAACTTAGGAGTGCCCATAAGGTGGTGATATAAGATTCAAAATGCATAACTAATGTTGTAGAATTTCAACTAATATAAAGAAGTTACAAGGTAAACTCAAGTTGTAGAACAAGTCTTTTAGCTAGTTAGGCTAATAAAAAAAGTTACAAAATTTTGGATCTAAGATTTAAACAATATTCAAACTCAACTTGTGACTATTATGATTCTGCAATTTCTGGTGATAGTGGTGCTAGACAATATGTAATTCAAACTACTAGAGGACATGTAACACCTTCTACACTAAAAAAAGGTCTCACAAAGCTTTATCAAATTATAAAACATAACTTTTGAACCCTGTAGACATCATTGATGCTTAAAGATAGAAAAGAATACCACATTAAGGTTAAACCCACATTAACTTAAAATTAGAAAATAATACCACTCAGCTAACCACATTTTCAAATTTCAATAAACAACACTGCCAATAAGTGCCTCAAATTTTAGCTTCATTGCAGCATATATAACATGCAAAAATGAATGGTTATAGGACAAATTTGCTAAAACAAATTTCAACAAGAGCTCCAACTATGACAAACAACCCAACCATGACTCTTAGCATTTGATTTTCTCAAGTAATAATATATGTGAACAACCAGAGCTCAATAACATAAATTCAAGTGAAATAAAACAAAAAGAAAAAAAAACAAGATGCAAATAGGCATACAGAGACATAAATATACAACCTCGCTTTAGCCACATCACTTATAGGTCTTGTACGAAAACTACCACATAATAAGGTAAGTAAATAATAGAAGTAGAGGCAAACTTCAACCATAACAGCTGAATCAAAGATGGTTATTCATTCCTCATCCACCCAAGTACCATCACAGTTACCATATACACATACTAGTAAGAAGAAGATTTTCATAGTCAAACCAAGAAATTGCAAAAAAAAAAAGATAGAAAACTAAAAACTACAAATTAATAATATTTACAAAACATTAACAATCAATAAATCAGTTTATCGAAACAAACAAGTAAGACTAAAAAAAATTGACATTTTCAATAGGCTTATACAATGTAAGAACATACCAGTTGACAATAAATAACAAGCCCATTGAAGATTTGCACCATTATTCTATTTCTCAAAAGATCTCCATGCTGAAGCACCTAGTCATTCAAATAAAGCTACTAAGAATAGAGACATTGAACTGTGTATAAAATTTCAGAGAAAAACTAAAAAATAACATACCACATCCCTAATGCCCACAATAGAAGGGATTGAAAATATCAAATGTTTATAAAATTTGAGAGCATTAAGAGCTCCAACAAGACGTTCCAACTATGTAACCAAAGCAGCCAATAATAAATAATGAGCATTAGAAAACCTAATAAGGAAAAGGATAATAAACTAAAATAAGATGAGGTTATTATTTAAATTTTGTTTCTCTTCCTTTTCAATATTTCGGTCAACATCTTCTCTAATGTCAAAAAAAAATTACATTACTTTAATTTCTTTGTAGAGTTATTATAGAAACTTATTGTTCCTAATGATGTCACACCACAACGGAACCATAATAAGCAACAACATAAAGAAGAAAAAAAATGGTAAGGAGCAGAAGACACCTAGCTTACCTCCCCACTCATAATAATCTGAGAATCACGCCAGAGAAGGGGAGCAATGGCAGAACCGGTTGAGGTTCTCACTGCAGGACAGACTGATTACCACCCACATGGTTAGAATGAAGGAGAAGAGCATAAAGGGTTAAAGGGATTCGGATGAATCTGGGCAGACCATTCAATTTAACTGACTTTTTGCTAATCTCGCAAGCCGAAGATGGAGGTCACAAGGCCAAGCAGCTTGTTCAATTCCTCTACTGCTTTCTCACCAAAGGTGGAGACAGAGGCTTCAAACGGGGCTGAATTGGAGCCTTAAACTTGTCGGAGATGGTTGTCGTCTCTGAGAGTGGTGATTTACAAAGAAAGGGATGGTGAAATAGAAGGGATTCGAAGAGGGGTTGAGAACGACAACGACGCTAATGGAAGTTTAGTGATTGTGAGGACGATAAGGGAGTAAACGGGTCCATGAGCTATGAAAAGAGGCTCAGGTGATTAGATTCTTGGAGGTTTAAGCGAACTGTGTAGAATACCATCATTTTTTAGGAATAAAAATAAAGTAAAATAAAAAACTTGGAGGGAAACCATTTTAGCCAAAAAAAAAGAGAGGGGAAAGTTAGCACTCAAACATTTTCTACCCAAATAATGAGGGGCTTATTAAATTAATAATGTCCAAATTAAAAACTCTCACTAATGCTTACATCTTTAATGAGGGACTTTTATAACTCTTGTTAAAAATAAAAAATTTATGCTTATAATGATAGTTTTTTAGATACCCTCATTAATTTTTCCTCACTAAAAATCAATTTTCTTATAGTGTATTACTTCTAAGAATTCTCTTTTAGCTCCCAAATCCTTATCCTCATGTTAAATTGTTGTCTAATAAAGAATAGCCTCATTTGGTGAACTCTTATTTAAATATGTGGCTGAGTGTGAGTCTCCAAAGGTCTATAGTTGTCTAACATGTATTGTCAGTCTAGCTGCCTCTAATGAGTTCGGTTGGCAAGAGTCAAAATTGGGCTTTTTAGGTTTTAAGCCTATGTTCTTCTCTAAAGGGGATAGTGTAGTCTTTCTTAGCTCTCAGCTTGCTTATGTTGTTAAAAGGCCTTCTTTAAATAGTGTTAAGAACTCTATTAATAGTGTTAATTTTGAAGATTATGATTCGTCATGTGTAAACAATTCTTTAAAGTTCTCTAATAATCCCAATTCTTCACCTTATCCACCTTTCACTTGTGGCAAACCGATTAAAGCTAATCGAAAGAAAAGGAAAGTTAAGTGTATCTATTTTATCCCAACTTGAAAATTTTCAACCATGTTGGCTCTTTTTAAGATTGAGAAGTCAATAGTGAAAAAAAAAAAAGAATAGAGTGATTATAGACTTTGTGATAGCTGAGAGAGAGAGAGAGAGAGAGAGAGAGAGAGAGAGAGAGAGATTTAATAATGAGAATAGTGTTGCTGATGAATTTCCAATCATTACATCTTGAATAGACATAAAAAATCCTAGAGCTAGGAATGGTTCTGAAGGTGAGCGATGGTGAGTTTGCTAATAATTTAGTTGAATTGGAAACTAGCAATGTTTTAAGTTGAACTATATTCTTTTTACTATGTAGAATGTTTTTCTCCTTTAAAGGTTTTATTTATTGATAGGTTTGGCAGTTATTATGAGTGTTGGTGATGTTAGATGATTACGATTGTATCCATATTTTGGAAATTTCTTTGGATATTGATGTTTGTTTTAGATTATAAGACAACAATTGTCTGCTTTCCTTTTTATTTCCATAATTCCATGAAGATTGTTCTTGTGGTTTGGTTTTTATTGGTGGTTGTAGATTTTTTGTTGTTCTATTAAGCATCTTCACCCTTTCTTTGAGTGAAAATCTTAGTTTTATGCTAGATTATTTATTCTATCTTAGGGTTTTATTAGTATGATGCGAAGTGATTGGATTAAGAGCTGAATCTGAACTCGGTTTGAAGAAATACTTATGTATTTTGTCTTAATTTAATTTTATTTTGATGTTGGTGCGCTGTTATTTGGTAGATGGAGTTTAGTCTTCTCTTTGTAGGTTCCTTATTGCTTTTCTCAAGCTAGTATTGTACTTATTCAATTGGCCAATTTGTGATTCTTCTACTTCAATTAGAAATATTTGTTTACATATGATTTTGTCAATTTAATTTCTTGGCAAAATCATAAGTTTTTCTCATCTCTTAATAATTAATAAAATTATCTTTTGCTATCAAATAAAAATAAAAATAACAATAATGTACTTTATTATCCATATATATATATATATATATATATATATATATAAGGTCTCGTTCTCTTCACTTTAAAAAATTAATATTAAAAAAAATTTGTTTGAACGAGTAAAAATCTCTATTAATAAGTAAAAATCAGTTCAATAAAAATAAGTTCTATAAAAATCAATTTAATAAGTAAAAATAATTCAAAAATATCTTAAAATCTATTATAATCAGTTTGAATCAGTAAAACTCAGTTCAGTAAAAATAAATTTAAATAAAAATCAGTTTTACCCTTTGTTTGGATAAGTGGAAAGTGGGAGGAAGGAAAGAAAATAAATTTTTATTTTCCTCTCATCATGTTTGGAAAAGGGAGAAAAATAGAGAGGACAGAAAATAAGTGAGGTAAAATAATTATGAGACCCATAAAATTATTTTCTTTCTAAAATGGGAGGAAAATGGAAGAAAAATCATCTAAATTATTATATTATTCCTATAAAATAATTTATTAATAATTAAAGTAAATGATAAAAATGAAAATGAAAATTTAAAAAAAAATTAACTTTTCATTTTTATTTTCTTTTCTTATCCAAACATGAAAAAGAAAAATAAATATTAATTATTTTTCTTCTCATTATCTAAATATAAAATTAATAAAAAAATAATTTTAATTAATAAAATAATTTCATTTGATTAAAAATCAGGTAAAAAATGGGATAAATACAATATTAGTGTCTGAACTTGTCAAAAATGGACATTACAGTATCTAAACTTATAAAATTAACATTTTGGTACTTGAACCTGGTAAATATTAACATAAGAATGTTTATGCCGATTATAACATTTTAATTGATACACATGTCTTCTTAATCTTTTTTTCATATTTGATATATAAATCTTTTATTTTTTTTTAAATTATTAACTAATATTAAATCAATTCAAATTATTTAATAATTTTAATTTTTAACTCATTTCTCTCTCTAAACTTTCAAATCTAAAATCATTCTCACTTTAAACTCTCAAATATGATTTTTTTTTCTCTCTTTCTCTCTCTTCTAGTTCTTTGTTATTCTCTCTTCATTGGCAGTTCTGCTCATAAAACAAAAGCCATGAAAGGGGATTTTAGATTTTTTCTATCTTCTGGTTCTTTGTTTTTCTCTCTTTTTTCTATATTTTCTTTTTTATTTTGGATTTAAATTTTAAGTATATTTACCATGATGTTTGATTTTTTTATATTATTATAATTACTTTTTATAAAATTAAATAATTTCAATTTTTTTGCCAAAATGATGTGTGATTCTTCTATTATTTTTTCCTTTTTTAATTTGATTTTGAGATTATTTTTGTTTGATTAACAATCATTGTTCAACCAAAATTAGTTTAGGGCGTTTTTATTTTTTGGTGGTCGTCGGAAAAGGTGACCGGTGGTGAAAGGTTATTTTTATTTTTATCATAAAATATTTTTAAATTTTATATTGTTAAATTTATTAATTTAATGTACTTTGGAATGATTACCTATTTGTAACATGTAATAAACACTAAAATGTATGTATTTATCGGGTTCAAGTATCAAAATATTAATTTTATAAATTTAAGAGGTTGTATTCAATCAAGATTTGTATAGACTTTTGCAGAATTTATAAAATTTTAATAATTTTTATAGAGTTTGTGAGAGTTTATAAAAAAATCTTTGAAAATCTTAATGGAGGAAATAAAATTTTCACAGACTTTTTTTTTTATTTAGAGTTTCATATAAAAAAATCATTAAAAGTCTTTCGTTTATAAAAGTAATAACCTTTTTAATATTTATTTATTTTTGTAGACATTTTAAAAGTTGTAATTGAATATTTTATTTTTTATAGGTTTTTTAAAAATTTTAAAAAATTATTATTGAAGATATCATGACTTTTATTAGCTTTTTAAAAATCATGAAAAATCTTAATTGAATATATTATTTTATAAAATCATTAAAAGTTTGAATTAAATATTTCTAAATCTATAAAAATTATTAAAAATTTAAATCAAATACACTTATGTTAAACACTAAAATGTTCATTTTTGCTACATCTAAAGGCTAACTGTATATTTATCTCTAATAATGTGCTTGGATTGAGTGTAAAAGTAAAAAATAAAAAAGATAGTAATTATTAGAAATATTGTTATGTTTGGATTAAAAAAGAAAATATTAAGAATGAAACTATTACTTTCATATGGTAATAATATATTACTTTAGACTATTTTAAAATAATAACTAGCCCTTTGATAATTTCTCCCTAAAATTTACTCGCTTAAAATTTTCCATAGATTGCAAGTACACCTTAAATACGTCTTCAGATTGGAATGGATAAGTTACGAGTTGCAATTCCTAGGGAGATAAAAGATAAGCAAGGGTATCAGCAAGTCCGGACAAGACGACGGCGGCGGCATTGCCAGAAAAGTAATAATTGATTATTGGCATTTTGGCTCGACTCATCATATCTAACTACAAATTCTTCACAATTTCACTGACCAAATTTTAATTATTTATTTTGTGCAATTGGCCAAACCTAAACTATTGTTGACACTTTCCGTTTACAATCCTCTCAACTCCTTAGCTCTCTCTTCAAGAATTTTCCACAAATTTCTGTTTCTCTTTCTTTTTTGGCTGCTTCATTTCTTGTCCTCTTTGTGATGACACTTGTCATTTCAGAGTACATTTTGCGAGATTTTGAATCTTAAATGATTGTGGGTTAGAGAGTGACTTATTGATGATGTGCAATAATACAAAAAGCTTTCCAGGGATGGGAGGCTTCTTCTGAGAATTTAATCGTCATCAACAGTATGGTGCTGACCTTGCATCGAAAACCGATACTTTAGGAGTTTCTTTCGCTTATCTTGTAAATATAAATATATAAATAGATGGCTACTGTTTCTTTAATACAAGCTCGATATGGGTATTCAACCATTTTTACTAGTAATTTAAGAAATGGAGTTTCTGGAGGACCTATTGCTATGAGTTCCACCTCTTCTTCTTCGTCTTGTTCTTGCTCTTCGTCTCAGGGGCTGAACTCCAACTTCCCTTCCGGTAATTATTTCCTTTCCCGTTTGGTGTTGTAATTTGGGTTTTCATTTTAGAATGCTTTATGCATTGACATCAAAAACATTAATTTCAAAAATTTTTGGAATATTAATTTTGTAGTTTGAATTATAGACATTAAGTTCACATTGGAGAATGGATAAATTTTCTTTTTGTTTATGTTTCGGATGTGAATTTTCCAATTTAAACCTTTAGGTTTGAATTTTGTGTTTGTGTTTTCCCTTTTCATTCTCTCTTGAAATGCTGAGCACGAGTCCGCTACCTTCTTCTGGTTGTAGACTTGTGACCCAATTTTGTAATAGTTTGCAAAATAGGAACCCCTCAAAGTGGATCTCGCTCATATTGCTCTGAATAAGTTGAGCTATTTCATTGCTACGATAATCATCAAGGGAGCTTTCAATGCTTGTGATTTATCAATAATACTAAGAGCAAATATCTTGTTTTTGGCCATTAGAATTTTTAACAGTAATTTACTTCTTGCTTTATCTTCAAACACAAAACAAGCTAAATCTTCGAAGACAAGAAAATATCCTACCAACAACAATTTCCCAACACTTCACAGAAAGAAATCCAAACTAGGAACATGCACTGATTTTTATAGATACTAACATAAGAGACAAGCTTGGGTGTTATGTGCTTCCATGTGAAAATAAATGACTCTAATTGAGCTGCCAATTTTCATAATTTTGATTTAGAACAGTGAAAGATTCATCATATTCTGACCAGACAACATTTTGGTGAGTGCTCCAGCCTTCTAAGGAACTTAATTTCAGGTATATTAAATATATGCCTGCATGATGAGGTTATTAGATTATACCTTATTTAGAGAAAGCTATATTTAGTGCTTTCACAATTCCATCTTTCATCAAGAAAATCATATTTGTGGACTTCTAGTTTGTGTTCTTATCATGTCCTGGAAATGGATTAGTTTCAGATTAGCTATAGATATAGAAAAGCTAAAAGTACGAGGAGGATTTGGGAGCTTACCAACCCTATAGCAGTTTTTTCACATAAATACTCTCTTTCTGACTAGCCTGTGAGACTGTTGCAGAAGAAGATGGTTTATAGGCTCCTCTACCACCTAGAAGATTTAAACGTAAGACCCTTGACATGTTAGAGCTAGTTTTAGAATTGTCTGTGAGGCCTTTCTACTCATCCACATGTTAACATGTTATGAAAGATCTATGTTATAATGCATTGGTTTCAGCAACTTGTCTTTTATTGCACATAGTGGAACCTAGTTTTCCTTCTCTCCTATGAACCACGGACACTTCTAAAAGGTTGGCGTATGCGCGTCGGACACTCCGGGGACACGTACGGAACACGGCAAATATGTGTCCTCTCTTTTTTTTTTTAACATGGGGACATGGCACGGACACAACTGGGACACATGGGGACACGGCAGGAATATGAGAATTTTGAAAAAATTAAATTTTTTTTTGTAAAAAACTCTTAAAAAGTCATAAAATGTTACAAAAAAAAAATCTTAGAATTTTTCTATCTCAATATTTATTTTTTCAAAATAGAACTCTCATTAATCTCATTCTCTCGATCTCTCTCTTTCTATTTTCTTCTTCTGTTTTTTCAATTAGTTGCAGTTATTTTAATTAAATTAGTTGATAAATTATGAATTCTATTTATAATTTATATCTTTTAAAATTTTGATTGCAATATATATATATATATATATATATATATATATATAATTTGCTGTGTCTCTGCCGCACCCGTGTCTCATCTTTTTAGAAAATGCCGTTTCCCGCTCCCGAGTCCGAGTCCGAGTCCGAGTCTGTGCTTCATAGATGAGAACATTTATTTCAAACATCAAAGTATAACTGAACTTGAAAGGAACATACCCATGCTCTCATATGACTAAATCACTGTTCGTGAAGTTTCTCACCTGATGTATTGGTGAATAATTCAGGAAAAATAAAGCTCTGATCAAGGAACTAAGCACACCACAACCAGGTTCAAAAGACTTGTACTTCCCAACTCA